>OY720442.1:57824434-57858177 GCA_963082915.1 Dolichopus griseipennis
CCGAATCGAGTTTTAAATTCAGCCATTTTGGTCCACGGGTTCGAGTACCTGCCATACAACTTCTAATTTTATATGAGCATTACTCTATACCTATGGAAGCTGCGTGTCTGAAATTTTGCCAAAAGTAGTTTAGTATAATGGCCAAAGTTACTGCAAAATTTGGTTGGTCTACTGCAGAGGGTTCGAGTAGCTGCCATACAACTCCTTCTTTTATATGAGCTTTACACTACACCTGATGAAGCTGGGTGTCTGAATTTTTGCAAAAAATAGTTTGGTGTAATGGCCAAAATTACTGCAAAATTTAGTTGGTCTACTGCTGAGGGTTCGAGTAGCTGCCATACAACTCCTTCTTTTATATGAGCATTACTCTATACCTATGGAAGCTGCGTGTCTGAAATTTTGCCAAAAGTAGTTTAGTATAATGGCCAAAGTTACTGCAAAATTTGGTTGGTCTACTGCAGAGGGTTCGAGTAGCTGCCATACAACTCCTTCTTTTATATGAGCTTTACACTACACCTGATGAAGCTGGGTGTCTGAATTTTTGCAAAAAATAGTTTGGTGTAATGGCCAAAATTACTGCAAAATTTAGTTGGTCTACTGCTGAGGGTTCGAGTAGCTGCCATACAACTCCTTCTTTTATATGAGCATTGCTCTACACCTAATAAAGCTGAATGTTTGAAATTTTGCCAAAAGTAATTAACCGGATGATATAATGTATATGTTACGGTCATACGGGTATCTCAGAGTTGACACAGTCTACTCTACTACACTCTTCCTCGTTATTATCTAAATTAATTAATCACAAAATACAAGTTACATATACTTATACATATTATATTTACACGTATAAATTGCTTATCAAGCCATCTACTTAAATAAAAGCTTTGCGTTAGATTTGTCTTATCTTAAATTTTTTGAACTACGTGTCATTTAAATTACCTGTTTTAGATCAATATAAAACAAATCTTTGCACTTCCTTATTCTGAACATTATCTAGTTGACCTTCCATATTACTTACGAAAGGTTTTTCGGAAACTAATTATACAAGCGCTGGTCAATGCACCTAATTTGCATAACTATTGTTATCTCTTTCTGGCACAGAATTCTCCTGCCCAAGTGGCATATTATATACTACTCATGTTAAATCGTATCTCGAGAAAATACATAACAAAAAACAACAACAAAAAAAACGAGGAATAGTGAAGTAGAGTGGACTGCGTAAACTTTGGGATACCCTTATAACTGTCATTTATATATCCACGTACGGACAGATAGACAGACACACTGATCTATATCTAGCTTGTCTATATCGATGTGTTACAACCGGAGGAGCAATTCTTATATAACTATGACGTGTTTTGTTCAGGGAAGAAATTAATTAATTTAAAAATGGTATTGTGATAATTTTCCAAGATTACAAATAACTGCAGTTATAAGTAACTGTTTAAGTTTAAAACTTATGTTATTCGGAGGTATTGTAATTTTTCATTGAAAAGAAAGTAAGAATATATTTATCGTGTAAAAGAACTAGGCATATGATAAAAAACTAAGTTTGTGTTTAATACATGTATTTAATACTTTCATAACTTCGTTTGAAAATTTTGGTACTTGACATGTTATATCTTTAAATGTGATGAGTGCTGGAACATTGGTTTATAATAGAATTTTTTATATTATTTTATTATATATTATATTTTATTTATATTATATTATTCAACTTAATATTATTTATTTAAGGCCAAAGTTAAAAGTATTAAAAATTAAGCTTTCTGTTATAAAAACTGAAGATTACCATAATGTTAACTACAACATGAATTTATTTATCTACAAGATTTAAAAAAAAAATCCTTAAAAAAAAATACATTATAATATGCAGAATATTATGACTTATTGTATTGTTTTAATAGATGCATTTAACAAAGCATAAAAACGATAATACGATTGAAGAATAAAAATCCAAAAAGTCTACAAAAGGTAGACATTTTCTTTTATCAAGAATTAATACCTTTATTTTCCAAGAAATATTTTGATACTTTATTTAAACTTCCAGGTCTTTTTGAAAAACAAATATATTGTTTTAATATTTTAAATATAGAGACAGAAAAGATTATAATAATATGACAGTATGATTTGGTATCATAAGCCTTTCATATTTCAACTTAATGCTTTTTGTATTTGCTTTATAAATTGCAAGGAATATAAATAATTTTTTTAAATTTTTGTTGAATAATATTTGAGAATTTTGAAAGTACTGCAATTTATATATTATAATTATATAGCCATATGAACCTGAAGTGTATTTATCCGAAGCGGCTGGTTTCTCAAAGTTAATTCAATGACAATTTTTAATATTTTTACAATAAATTTCGCGAAATCGGATATCAGACTTTTACGCGTACATTAGGACAGGCTTTTTTAAAATTGTATTACTCGAACCTTGTGACACCACCATGCAGAATTATGTAAATGAGCAACGGATCAAAGTTGTTTACTAGCGAAAATTACACTCGGTTAAGTGTACCACATAACGTAGGCTGACCTCTCAAACGGTTATAGGGCTCTCGTCTTTCAGAATGAAGTTGGTAATGCTGTAAAGATAAATGAGGACATATATCGTACTATGATTAATAATTTTGTGCACCCTGTAATAACCTACAACAGTACACTCGGCTCGTGCCAGATCAATAGGTCTAAAATATTTTACATTAAAAGGTTTATTTTTAGAGTCTACCCAGAATTTCCATTTTGCAAATTTATTTTACAGGTTATTAATTTTTAATTCAATTTTTCTAGTCTGGAAACGTATACTACTGCCGCAGTTTGTCTATGTCAATCTATGATTGATTCTGTCTTTCAAATAAATTTACATAAATAATTCAGTTAAGGGTCAAAAGTTTATTTTGCAAACCTAAATAAACAAAATAAGATATCAATATCAAATTTTTTGAATTATTTCTAAAGTTTGTTTTGGTCTTGATATGAAAATTTATTTAAACACTTGTTTGGTACCTTCTCTACTCGTTACTAAGATTTATTTGCTCTAAATTACTTTAGCATGGTCTGATTGTGTGTTTCAATTTTATGGATGGGTAATAAAGTTTTGAAGCAGTAAACTAATTTGTTATTCTAACAACTAGTTATTATGTTGTTATTAAAAATTCTTAGTTTTTCAAATAAATCTTTCGGTTTAATCTACAGGTCATAAAAATTTTATCTCTGATCATTAGAGATTTTATTTTAAGTTTTCATGAAAAGTTTCCTAATTTTTATATCGATCATTCCTTCTTCAAAACTCGATTTTTGTAAGCCCTGACAACTATTTTGCTACACAATTTAAAAAAAAATTTAATTAATTAATTAATATCTAATAAAAAATGATCGTAAAATTGTATAATTATATCGTAATACACAAAATTAACATTTGAATATTTATAATCTTATACAAAAGCTACAGCATATTTATCATGGGCTTAGTGAATATAACGATTAAAGAAACTGAAGCCTAGTCTAGATAAACTTGGTGAATGCCTTATAAACCTTAAAGGAGTTCAAAAGGAATAAAAAACAAGTGAGGGAAAAAACCAAGGGTTTTTAAAAAGCACATTTTTAAAATTATATACGGTTTCTTACTGAATATTTTATCATTTACTTTTATAAAAATATATATTATGATAATATTATAATTTTGTTATTTCATTAATAATTAATTATATGACTAATAGTGAATTACTTAGAATATAACCCCAATGCATTCAAGAAAACCTGTTAATAAGTGCAAAGTATAATGTTGGAGATTCAATGTTAACGTTTAATTTCGGAAAAACTTAGACTGGTAAATAAGTTACTGTTTTATAAGAACATAAAAGTTTTAAGTTTGAAGAGCTAGTAGAACTTCAATGGGGAAGGTTCCTAAATTTTTGCTTAGCAAACTTATGATGGATCTGCTCACCCCCCTTCTGTCTTCACTCTTCCATTTTTTCCGGTTCTAGGAAATCAATTTTGAACTCCAACAAAATTTGGAATTTTACCTAGAATATTATTATCAAACCAAAAATGGTTATGACTAAGAAACAATTTCTTCAATTTAAAGAGAGACCCTTTCAAATTTAAGAAAAACCTTTAACGTATGTTGAAATATAATGCTACAGCTATAAATTTTGCATATTTGTAAAAAAAAATTTGAACAGGTGTTAAAGTTACAGGTGGTTGAAAATAGCAAAATTTAAATTTTCGAGCCCTTATAGCTCCTAAACAGGGGGCGTGACAAAAAAATTTTGTTAACCGACTCCTACTAATTTTGGAGGACCTAACTTCTCCCAAAATTTCAAGACCCTAGGTTGAACCGTTTAGAAGATATATGAGGTCAAAAATTTTGCAAAAGTTGAGTTTAGCTTAATGGTAAATTTTAGTACCGTATGGTAACCCTATACATTTAAACCTTATATTTTTGTAAAGCCTATAAAACCAGCTATCTTTTGCCGTTTTCAGATTAAAAATACACTTAAAGAAACTCTTGTTATAACAATTTAAAAATAGGGCTTTTTCCAACTTTGGGGGGCTGTAGCTCCGTAACGGGTAGGGCTACAGAAAAAAATTCTTCTACGAAATTATTTTTTTTGTAATATCTACCCGTGGTTAAAATTTCTTTAATCTATTTCAAACGGTGTAAAAGTTTTAGTAAACATACGGACGGACGGACGGACGGACAAAGTCAAAATTAAGAAAAACCTTTGACACTTATTGAAACTTTCGTTTTGGAGCTTTCAATTTTGTATACAAATAAAAAAAAATTTTAACTGGTATTCAAGTTATAGGTGTTTAAAAGCTAAATTTTTAGCAAAATTTCAATTTTCGACCCCTTACAGCTCCTAAAGAGGGGGCGTGACAAAAAAATTTTGTTAACTGACTCTTACTTATTTCTAAGGATCTAACTTCTCCCAAAATTTCAAGTTTCTAGATTTGGCCGTTGGCATTTTGTAAAACTTAGTTTTGAATGACGGTAAATTTTAGTACCGTATGGTAACCCTATGCAATTGGTTTTTAAAAATTTCTAAAGCTTATAAGAACAGCTGTCTGTTACCGTTTTCAGGTTGGAAATATACCTTATAGAACTCTAATTATAACTGTTTAAATATGGGGCTTTTTTCGAATTTGAGGGGCTGTAGCTCCGTAACGGGGGGGGGGGCTACAAAAAAAAGTTTTAACATTAAATTATTTTTATTGCAATACCTACCCATTTCTGATATTTTTTAGTCAATCGTAGGTAAAAAGGGACGGACGGACGGACAGAGTGAAGCTATATAGGCACATTTTTACAAAATTTTTTGAAAATGTGCTAAAAACAGTGAAATAAAAATTTTAACCTAAGAAAACGGTGAAGTTCAAAAGGAGGATTCGCGTTTAACATCAAATAGAAAATTATTAAACACAACGAGGCGTCCTGCTTTCAAGAAATCGAAAATAGATTGAAATAGAAAAAAAAAGAGATTGAAAAAGAACCAATTAGATTAAAAACGAGGAAGAGTGTAGTAGAGTAGACTGTGTCAACTCTGGGATACCCGCATGACCGTAACATATTCATTATATCATCCGGTTAATTACTTTTGGCAAAATTTCAAACATTCAGCTTTATTAGGTGTAGAGTAATGCTCATATAAAAGAAGGAGTTGTATGGCAGCTACTCGAACCCTTTGCAGTAGACCAACCAAATTTTGCAGTCACTTTGGCCATTACCCTAAGCTATTTTTGGTAAAAATTTCAGGCACCCACCTTCATTTGGTGTAGTGTAATCCTCATATAAATGAATTTTTGGCAAAATTTCAGACACGCAGCTTCCATAGGTATAGAGTAATGCTCATATAAAATTAGAAGTTGTATGGCAGGCACTCGAACCCGTGGATCAAAATGGCTGGATTTAAATAGCGATTCCGGTTTTAGCGAAAAACGAATTTGTGAAAATTTCATAATCCTAGCTCCTTTATTTTTTGAGTTATGGAGATGACGGAAGGATGGACGGACGAACGGACGGACATACATAGCTAAATCGATTTATTTTGCGATTCTGATCCGATCCATACGCTTGAGTCTATATCTACCATTTATTTAAAACAATTTTACATATACTTTTACATACATATGTACATGATTAGGCATATATTGAGTAGATACTTTAAGAACGTTTGCAACAAATATTTCGATTTGAATCTAAACAAAGGTTGTGAAACTAAATTCATATATAACTTAGCATCATTTTTTTTTAATATTGTATACAAAAAGTTAATAGGTAAGAAATAGATAATTATTGAAACAAAATAAACCTATACAAATTCTTTTATTAAGAAGCAAATATTTTATCGATTAGTTTATTAATTTAAAGTTTAAACAAATATGTACTTAAATAAAAAATAAAACTAATTGAAATTAAAAAAAAACTTTCACCATGAAGCGAATTTGAACCCCAACATTTAAAAAAAGTACGAAAAATACAAAAAGTACGAGTAGACTACCTAACTTATTCATCTTCAAATATTAAAAATGCAACAGTGCGTAATACAAAATGTAATAGTGTGAAATGATTTTGTTTTAGAGTGGGCTAATCCCTATCCACACATGAGTGGTTAACAACATTTGCATTGACGTAATCTTCCAACGTAAGTGAATATTGCTCAATGCCACACGAGAGTGTTGTAAGCAACTGTTGTCAGTTATTATCAATTTATGAACTTATGAATGTATGTGTAAAATTTAGTTCATTCGAAGATAGTTATCGTCGGAGAATGTTTAGTCAACTGATTTTTCAAAAGCGGAAAGTTTTTGTAATTTTTTTATTCATATACAAAAAAAAACGTTTGTATCTACCTAAATAAAAAAATGGATTTGTAGATAATATAAGAAATTTAATTTTTTCTTTACATTGAGTAAGTAGGTAATTTTATTTTACTTATATCATATCTAGGTCATTTAAAAATGGATTATTATTTTAATTAACATCTGTGGGACTGAGCAAACATTCATAATTATACAATTTTAAAATTAGGTTCTAAATCTGTTCCTTAAACTAATTGTCTTTTATATCATTAATTATTTTTTGCTATTATTTATTTTAACTAAATTTTATATTTTATCAATCAAAATATATTTATATTGTATTTAATATAATACAAATACATATATTTGTTCAGTATGTAGTTTAAAAGATAAAAAATAACCTAATATAAAACCTAATATGGTAATCTTATATTGATTTTTATCAATTTCCAATACCAGAAATATTTTTTATTTTGTCCGGTCTCAAATTTTTTTTGTTTAAGATGCGCACAGTTCAAAAATTTTTAAATAATGAAAAAAAAAAGAAAAACAACAAAAAAAGAAAAGAAAAACAAAATAATTTTTTGTTTGTGTTGGTTAGTACATCGAGTCTTACAAGTAAAATTTGGTTGCAATGAAACCGGTTTTTTTTTACAACAATATTTACCAAAACCGGTTTGGTGCATAAAGGATTTTAATCGATTACGTCAGTATGACGTCAATGCAACTGATGCAAATTGCCGTCTGGCTTGCCCTATTGATGTGCAAATACAAAATATGTTTGTTTTATGTATACATATGTTTATGTAGTAAAGTACACATGTGTCTAATGTAAGTTTATTTGTGTTTTGTGTTCGTAGATAATAAATATATTAATAATAATCTTACATGATATGCGTGAACGTATTTTGTTTAAAAAAAAATATATGAATGAACATGTATTTTCATTAATGAAAATAATATTTCTAATTAAATTACTACCATGGTCTATAGTAATATTGTTATCAGCATATGAATGTGTGTATGTAAAAAAATATTAAGAAACTTAAACAAAGAACTAAGTACATATACATCGTTCTACTATTATAGAAAATATCATAAGTAATATCCACACATGAGTGGTTAACAACACTTGCATTGACGTAATCTTCCAACGTAAGTGAATATTGCTCAATGCCACACGAGAGTGTTGTAAGCAACTGTTGTCAGTTATTATCAATTTATGAACTTATGAATGTATGTGTAAAATTTAGTTCATTCGAAGATAGTTATCGTCGGAGAATGTTGTAAAAGCGGAAAGTTTTGAAGAACAAAGTAAAAAAATAAAATAAACAGTAAAAAAACAAAAATTGTTTTGTAATAATTGATGTTATTTTTGGTAAGTAAATACATAATTTCTTTAGTTTATTATATTCTTTTATAAAAGCATATAATTTAATTTTGGTTTTTTATAAATATGTAACTATACTATGTGCGGGTACTTATGTACATTTAAAATATTCATTTGGATTTGGATTCAAAATTGGAAAAAATTCAAATTTGGAAGTTTTTGACAAAAAAATAGGTAGAATTTGATAAAAAATTAAATATTGAATTTACTTCCAGTTAAAAGAAAAGAGCATAATAAAAAATAAATTAAAATAACCGGAAAAAAATGTTACCTAGAACTGATGCTTAACTTTATAAATTTACAAATTGCAATATTTGGGTAAAACTAATCGAAATACGGAAATTCAGTAAAATAACAATTGCAAATCATTGAGTTCCTTTTTACAGGTAGAATTATAAAATACTTAATTTAGAAATTAATAATTTCTTTATTAAACAATTTAATTTTACTTTTAAAAACTTTTTTTATTTTAATTCGTTAATTTTAAACCACTTGTGGATTATTTATTATTAAATATAGATGTTTCATATTAAATTTATATAGGTACATGCTGTGATTATAGATTTTTAGCCGTTAAATTAAAAATATTTAAACTTAATTTGTCAAAATTTATCTATGCTTAAATAAATATATGAACATGTTAATATATTATAATACCTCTGCTAAGTCTATATTAGATGTTGTTGGTTCAGAATCATTTTGGTGTAACAAAAATGATAATTCATTGAAGCACCATAACGTTGGCTCATAGATATTATCAGAGCCAGCACCACTTTTTTTAGACTTTACAATCTTTTTTCTTTCCCGACACAATTGACTTTGTAGCGTTCTTATTTTATTTTTTATTTCCCGCAAAGTCACATTTCTTATTTTTTTAAGTTCGACTAATATTAAGTTAAGTTTTTCAGCCCGTTTAGATTTATTTGTGAAATTGACATCTAATGGATTGAACAGACAACTGTATTTTTTTAACTCTTCAATTAACTTCAATGTCTGTTCTTTTGACCAATTACCAGGCATTTTACTAAATATTTTATTAATGTTACTAATTCAAAAAAATTTTAGATATGTTTTCTTAAAATATTTTTTCACTTTTTTTTTGTAATAACTTAAAACTTAGTTTGTTTTTTTATTTACACTTCTTTTTGTCTTTCCACAATTTTTCATCTATTTTTTTACCGATACAATAATTTTTTTATTTATGATGCACATAGTTCAAAAATTTTTAAATAATGAAAAAAAAAAGAAAAACAACAAAAAAAGAAAAGAAAAACAAAATAATTTTTTGTTTGTGTTGGTTAGTACATCGAGTCTTACAAGTAAAATTTGGTTGCAATGAAACCGGTTTTTTTTTACAACAATATTTACCAAAACCGGTTTGGTGCATAAAGGATTTTAATCGATTACGTCAGTATGACGTCAATGCAACTGATGCAAATTGCCGTCTGGCTTGACTTAATTAATTACTATCAAATAAAATTTGAGTATTTGTACCAATTTTCTTTAAAAACGAATAAATAGGTATGTATGCATATGTATATTCAAAGTCATAAATAAAAGTATTAATTCAACAATTTTGACATTTAATATTTGGATTGGAATGGTTTTTAATTTTGAAAAACAAAATAATTTCGGAACAATTTTGAAAACATATTACATAAGTACGTATGTACTAAAGGTGGAACATTATTTATATGTGCAAAAATGCATTCAGTCTGAAAGATACCTATTAAATATTAAACAATTTTATTTAAGTTTAGTACCTATAACCACCTAGATAAAGATTTTATCAAATACTTATAACGCTTTTATATCATCTTTCCAGCATCTCTGAATATTCGTAATGTGTATACCAATTTGTGATACAGTTTAATAAAATTTAAATTAATTTAGTTAAATTTACTAGGAGGCAAAATTTTAATAATCGGTTTTTAGTATTAATGAATTGGATCCAACTTGAAAATAGTCAAAATATTTAAGTGTAAAGAAATTAAAATAAAACTAAAAAGTATAAAATAAAATAAAAAAATATATATTTTTCAATATAAAATACTAGCCCCCTAAAATGTAGAAAATAAAAAATTGAAGGTAGATCTTGGGACTTTGTTACTATTTTAATATAAAAGTAAATTGCTGGTATAAGAAAGAGTTCTTTTAATGTTTGAAAACTTTTAAGATTAAAATATTGAAAATTTTCGTTAACCAAAGTTGATGGTAGATCTTTTGCATTTAAAAGTGTTTTAGTATAAAAGTAAATTGCTGGATTAAGACTAACTGAAAGAAGAACTGTCTCCCATTTCAGCAATTTACTTTTATACTAAAACATTTTTAAATAGAAGCAGCATAGAAGCCAAACAAATATATTTTTTCGGTAGGTACCTATATTTAAAAATATTTCAAATAAAGTTTATAATTCAAAATTTATAAATAAAGCAAAACTCAATTCAAAAATCAACATTTTAATACCATTTTACGTACATATAAATAATAGGTACATCTTAGCATGTTGACTAGGTACCTACATAATAGAAAGTTACCAACAAACAAATATTCCGATTTGAATCTAAACAAAGGTTGTGAAAACTATGTATAGCAAAATTTTTTAAAAATATGTAGGTATACAAAACATTAGCAAATGGAGAAATAGATCATTATTGAACCAAAATAAACCTATAAAAAAATTTGATATCTTTTAATTATTTATTTTTTTTTTTTTTCTTTATTAGTAATATAATATACATAATATACAATTGTGTGATTTACATTTTACAAATTCTTGGTTTTAAATTATTATAATTATTATTCCATTGTATTAATTTACTTATTATTTAACTAAACTAGATTACACACTGTTTATAGGAAACTAGTAAGATTCAATTACGACCTAGCCTAAGCTGTTGGTCTTATAATATTTTAAATTTGTATTTAATTTTAACGTTTATAATTAATAATTTTAATTTTAAATATTATATTTAAATTACAACTTTTATTTTAACTACCTACATATAAAAATCCATTATATATATGTACATAAAATTAAATAAATTTACCTATGTTAATGCAATACTATGAAAGAAACTCCTTTAATGCCATTGCTCTATTCTAATTGTGAGCGCAAAATATGCTCAATTATTTTCTTTTTAAATATGTAATTTGTCAATAAGTTTTAATTCAGATGGTAATTCATTATACTTTTTTAAGCTAATATATAAACAATTTTTTTTTTGTTTTTCGGTTCTGAATAAAGCAAGATAAAAATTAGATTGATTTCGAGTGTTTCTATTATGTACATATATCAAAATTTCTATTCAGGATAAAATTATGTTTGATTTCATTAAAAATTATTTTAAATGATATTCAATACAGTTCACGTTGACATAAATTATTAAAGCTAATATAAGGGTTAACATATAACAAATTAGTAGGATTTCCTTTTTGGAAATTATGAATAATTTTAATCGCCTTTTTGTTAAGTAACTATTTAATTTACGCAAGTACGCTTTTAAATAAAAAAGAAATATTAATTGAAATTAAAAAAAAAATTGACCAGGAAGGGACTTGAACTAACGACCCAACATTTTATCAAATTCAAAACATACAAAAGGTAGACAACGTAACTTATTCATATTCAAGTTTTTAAGATACAACAAGAAATTATGTGAGTCATTTGTTTTTTTTTTTGTGTATCTATTACTAGAATCGAAGCATAATCTGCGTTATCAAAAAGTAACGGTTGCGATTTTATTTAAGAATATGGTATTGATATACAATATATGTATATGTATATAATGAAATTAGAAATAGTTTTTAATTAGAAAAAGTTCTTCTTTCAATTGACTTTACGTCATTCTGTGACGGGCAACAGCTAGTTTAATAGAATGGAACACATTTAATCAAAATTCAACTATAACATTCAATTAAAATTTTCAAAATAAAATCAAATTAAAAAAAACTTTTAATATAAAATTATTATTGTATTATTAAATTTTAAACAAATTTCAGGCGAATTTTAATCAATAATTAATATATTATAATAAAATGTTATAATAAGAGTTTTTATGAATCTAAAACAAAAAATATCTCAAAGATATTTCTTTAACAAATAATTCAAATAGTATTAACTAATAGATTTTTTAAAAAATGTTTAAAAGAGCGACATAACAAAAATCCCGAACTCAAAAGGCATGCGGGGTAAATTAAGCCAAAAGTACACGGGATATCATGAGTGAGATAAAAGTCCGCTAAAAAATAAGACATAACATCCGTTACTTTTTCAAAATTGTGATTAACCTTTAAACTAGCATTTTAAAAAGAAATAAAGCCGAAATTGAAAATCTGTGAAAAATATTCTGAAAGTTTGTTTTGAACTTTTTAATTTAATTCTAATATTAAAATATTATATGTATATACATGTAAAATAATTTAGGTAAAGCAATAATCGCTTATATTTGACTAATCGTGGTTCTCTTATTAAAGACACATATTGAAGTTGGTCCCAAATTCAAAACTGTGTTTTTTTTTTAAAGTATTTATGAATTGATGTGTTCGAAATTTTAAAATTGAACCAAATTTTTAAATATTGGCTTTGAAATTTGAGTTTTAAAAAAAATGGAAATGCTCGTTTATAAATTAATATAGGAATTATTTCAGTTTATAGATTCTAAAATCCCCGGGAATCTTTTGGTTCACTCATCGAACTTGTAATCTTCCAGGAACTTTTAGCTTTTATTTTCTTAGTCGCAAGTACCCGGGGAACTTTTGACTCCGGGTCTAATGTCACAACGCCGTTCAAAAGTATTATTTTTATTAAAAATAAAAAACATCAAAAATTTTTTTTTAAATATTATCTAAAGCTTATTTTTTATTTAACAAAAAGTTCAAAATTCATATTTATAATAAAAGTCGTATAATTTTCTCTTTTTTTTTTTTAATATTTGTTGTCTCTTTCTTAAGTGTTTTTTCCCAAAGTAAAACAGATAACAAATTTGATTTTTATATTAATTTTCAATCGAAAAGTTTTTCACTTTATTTAGCTGATAGACATTTTAAATTTTTACTGTTTCAAACTTTCATTATTTTTTTATTTTAATACTATCAAACAAGCAGCTTATTGATCCCAATTTTTATTAAACAAGTTATCAACTTTTCAAATTCAATTCTTTTAAATCTAAAGATAATGAATAAAGAATGTATCTATAGATAGATACAAAAAGGCAAAAAACACTTTGACAATTTGAATGGAAAAGGCTGATTTAATTTACACCCATTTTAAATTTTTCCTTCTTTTGATTTTCAATTATTATTTTGGGTTTTTCTTTTCTGTTTTTTTGTTGTTCTTGTGCTTTTGGATCTGCCAGTCACCTTTTTTTTGGAATTTTCTTAGATAATAGCTTTCTTTTTTATTGATATCTAAAAAAAAAGTAGTTAAAAATTATTTGCTTTTCTGGAATATTGAATTTTATTAGAGGAAAAGTTCTTGTCATGAAATAAATTGTTAAGAGTAGATATGATTTGAAAGTTTAGAAAAATAAAAAAAATAATTGGGAAAATATCGACCAAAAATTAGAAAGGAAAATTTAATTTGTTATAAAATTATTTTTAGGAAACTGATAATAATGAAAATTAATATAAGGGTTATAAAATTAATATTTGTCTTGAACTCGAAGGACACAAAGAATTTAGTGATAGAGATGTTCATAACAAGAAACAAATTATTTTTAATGGTTTCCAAGATAACTGACTCCAAAATAATTTTATTAACTATTTTAACTCCGTAAGGGGTGGGCCTAGAGAAAATTTTTTCCATCAAATTATTTTTTTGCAATTCCTACTCGTAGTTAAAATTACCTTTCTCTATATTTCAAACGTTACAACTTCAGCTTGGGTTTTCAAACTGATATTTTAACTTTTTGTTATAATAGTTAAAGAGTGACTTCTATAGGTTTTAGTTTGGAAAAAAATTAAAATTTTTCATTGTCTTTATAAATTAAATGTAAAATTTGCTTAAAAAACTTTTATTAATGAAGGCACCAAATGTTTAAACCTAAGTATCTCGCAGTCTTAATTTATTTTATTAAACACATTTTATCGCTTTCAGAGGAATTATCTAAATAAAACGAACCCATTCAGTTAATTTAGATTGTATATATAATATTATTTTCCCATATTACTAATAATTGTTTGCCGAAAACCGTTCAAAATAGTTCTCTCCCATCCAGATTAATTTTTAGCTTGTTAATTATAATACTCTCTAAATTTATCTTCGCTCTCAAAAAGGCTCCAAGAAGTAACGTCAAAAATCAAATAAATATTCAAAATATTAATGAAAAAACTTCGAGCATCAAAAAATAACAACATTTTTTTTACTTTTACTTAGACTTGAACTTGAGATAACGCGATTTGAAAAAATTATTCTATTTTCCTTTTACGCGATTGAAAATCAAGTAACGCCATTTAAAAAACATGGTTTAATCCGATTTAAAACGGTTTGATATTCCAAAAAACAAATATGTCTGCGAATTTATAACTTGGGAAGTTATTTCACCATGCCTTTATCTCTGTCACCTTACTTCTTCTTGACCTTTAACTTACAGACACCCTGTATAAGAACTTACATATAAATTAATATTATCCTGTAGGTACATGTTGTATTCATTGTGGATAGGCGGATAGGTACGTATTCTTTTATTATAAATCACTAGTTAAATAGGTAAAATTAAAACTTCTTTTCATTAAATTAAAACATAGATTTATAACTTTCAATTAAATTTTAAAAATGCATCGAATGAATTTAAAATCAAACAAAATATATTAAAAAATTGTCGTAGTTGAAATCAGTTAGCTTATATTGAATATTTTTTTAAATCAATTGTCAATTTTTAATTTAGGTACAGATATTTAATATTTTGAAATGTGTAAAATGGAAATTACATGGAATAAATGCATAAACAGTGTTAAAACTTAGGGGAAAATTTTTATGGATTTTTCCAACATTTTTTTCCAAAATTAAAAAGAATTCATATAATTTAAAAAAAAATTTATCAAACCAAAAGTATTTAAAACAAATTATTTAAAATTTTAATACTGAAAAAATTTATTATAAGAACCAAATTTTTAGTATATAACATTATTTTCGACTGACCTATAAAGTAAATTGTATATAAACCCAAAAATAGTGGAAACATTCTAAAAAGTTATCCACTTAAAAAGTTTAATTCAAAAATTCAATTTAAGAAAATTTTGTAATAATATAAAAATCACCAAATTCGTCAAAATGCCGAATAACACTTTCTAAAAAGATTTTCACTAAATATTATAAAACTTTTATTATATTTACCAATAAACAACCACCATTTAAAACAAACTTTGAATTAAAAGTTAAAATAAAACTTTGAAAAAATATGTGATTTTCATTGAAAATTTATGGAAATAATAAGAATCACTAGATTTATCTATTAGAACAGTTGAGAGATAGTGAAAGCATCATCAACTGTTTCAATCGACTGAATTTACCACCATTGATTTTTTTTAATTTGTTAAATAATGTCAACATACAAACTTGAATAACAATTTTGTTGAATTTCTCATTTTGTCTCTTAAGCTTTCCCTGTTATATTGCAATCGGGTGAATCTTTTACTTGTAACCTCACCGAAATAATTTTTTATTTTTTAATTTCTCTTGCTATTAAAACAAACCTCTTTGATGTAAACAATGGTAGTGACGCTATTAGAAATCTAAAATTCAAGGAAAAAGAAATTACTAAAGGACGATATAAAGTTATGCTCATTTTAAAATGGGAGGTACTCGAACCTGTTAATCAAATTGGCTGCATTTCAATAGCGATAACGGCTCTTGTATCAAAACGATCGTTTACTTTTTATTTCGATCTGGTCCATAACTTTGAGTCTATATATACTCCACACATCCTTAACTGTGTCAAAAACGTGATGGCAACTTTAGTATACTTTTTAAAAACTTTCTTAAGAGTTTAAAAAAAATTATATTTTCAGATTGTTATTATTTTGATGAAAAGCAATAAATTTCTGGTTTAAAGAAGATAAATTTAACAGTATTACATTTTTTTTATACAATATATCAAAATAGATAAATCTTAAATTGGGAAACTCCAATCTGAAATACTAAAAGACTTGAAAAAAAAAACTATGATTACCTACTAAAATAATTTTATTTTCGTCCTGCAGCTTGATCCTGTAAAATGACTTTATAGAAAAACTTTAAATAAAAATTACAGATTTATTAAATTTTAACTTAAGGCTATAGTAAATCACTATAACTAAAATTTGACCTTAAAATAATTTTCTATTTATTTAATTTCAATTAAATTTCTCAATTGAGGAGTTGTATATGGTGACATATAATAAAATCAAATTAAGTAAATCCAAATTTGTTAATTCATTCCCAAATTAACGTAGATCAAATAAAATACTGAATTTCTCGTTCTATTTGTGATGGTTTAAAGGGTAGAGAGTAAAAATAGATTCAAATGTATGCATCTGATCAGAATCAAAAAATAATTCGATTTAGGACACACATTGCATTGTTCGTCTGTTCACAAGATAACTCAAAAAGTAACTCCTTGACAGATTTTGACAAATTCAATATATAATAAATTTAATATAATACATAATTCAGTTAGTTTGGTTTAAATATTCTTTTTATATTAGATTTAATATTATTTGAGTAATTTTTGCATGCCTTCTGGCTACTAGAAATTTAAATTTTCAACATTTTAGTTTTAAATAAACAAAAACCAACCACACAATAAGTCATTATCCTTGACTCAAATGTTAAAATATCACCCTTATACAAAATAAAATGCTCGACTATGTAAATAGTACTTATATACAAAGTACACAATAAATTTTTATATTCTTAAAAAAAAATTAAATACAGTTTAAAAATCCTATAAGATAAATTTTCATTATTATAAATAAATTTAATCGAAGATATTCTTAATTTATATTCTTAAAATCTAAATGTTTGGAAAATTTATTGACAATAAATATGTAATTAGGATTATTATATAAAATTTATTTATAAAATATTTTAAATATTGACTCTAGAATTTTTCATAAGAATTTATTTATTTGTAAATTGTAATGTTTTAATTTATGCCATTTTTAAGTTGTAAATGTATTATCTTGCTTTTTTGATTTTGCCGTATATTATTTTATTTATATTTTGCATTTATTTATTTTCTATGAATTTTGTTAAATCAAGTTGTACATTATATATATTGATATGTATTCTAATATTTTATTTAAAGATATTATTTCCTATATTTATTTAAAGATGTTAAAAGATATTTTTAATTTCTTAAGATATAAGGATTTCGATTGGACTTGAATTTACAGATTATAAAAATATATTGAACACTTTATTTACTTTGTTTGGCTCTTAAAAAATTAAAAAATAAAACATTTAATTTATTCAATAAAATAGCTGTCAATTTTAGTGAGAAGTGTGGTTCAGAAAATACTAAATATTTGTCAGATATTTTAGTATTAGTGCGTTTAATTCTGGACAACACTTGAACCTATTCGAAGTTTTTCGGATTAAATTTAGTGTGACAAGCTAGTTTTTAGTCCAAAATGGTAAAAGTTCGGGCACGATCTAAGTATTAATATGTTTATTTATAAGTTCCTTAGCTTTTTTTTAATATAAAAAAATTAGTATAAATTTTAATAGTATAGCTACATACAGCAAAATATAACAACGTCATTATAAAACAAGTAATGAAAAAAACCAAACGTTTTAAAAAAGCGCATTTTCAATAATTATATTGTGTTACAAACTGAGTTTACTTTTGGAAATATATACACTGGTGACTAAGTTACTGCATTCTTGTAAAAACAGTATATTTTTAATTTTCTCCCCCCTCCCTCCCACTCCATTTTTTTAGGTTCTAAGAATTAAACTAAAATTTGGAATTTTACTTAGAATTTTACTATCTATTTTTTAAATACATATTTAAACTGAAAAACAAAAAGGCAAAATAAATTTATGAGAAATAAAGTATGAAAATGTATTTTTTAATAAAATTTCATTTATGTTCTCTGGTGTGGCTATTTGTCAACATATACCATACTTATTATATACCGATCGAAAGAGTGTCAAAAGACCTTTCTAATAGTATATTAAAAAATACAGGGTGTTTTTGAAAATTTCATACTTATATAGTGGTTTTTTTGAAAGTTCAAGATTTTTTTTTTTTTTTGTTTTAAATTTCCACTTGAAATTGCAACATCTCACACCGATTCAGATGAAACAAGATGTTTATGAAAGATATAGATATCATACCTTACAATATTGTAATATATTGGTTCCAGTCTATTGTCTTACAGGAAAAATATAACAGTTTAATTAAAATGCTACAAAATCTTAGGAAATTTTTGTAATGCATTTTTCGACCACTAGATGGCGCCATCGCCACTAGTATATATATTCGCAAACTTTGAGATATTTAGTACCGTTATGTGATGACGTCATCTTGATAACTCACAACCCCATTCCGGAAGTTTAAAATTGATAGATAATAACTACTTTAATTTTATTAATTTTAATAGTAATTTAAACATTATTTAAAAATAATAAGTACATATAATTAAATTATTGCGGTCAATAAAACATAATATTATAATCAAATTAGTTTACTTTGTTTATTTAGAAATTATTTAATTAATTTTTTATTTAATCTTTATAAATAAAAAATATATAATAATTTTAAGCGAAAAAAATCCGCAAGAAAAACGTCGCAAAACCTTTAATATTGAAATGGTCACATAATGAAAATCGCCACAAAAATTTGTATGGAACTTATTTAAAATGTCCCCAAATATTGTAAAAAGTCATATGTAAAATGTCCCGAAATTGGGAAATTATGGACTTTTCTCTTTTGTTTGACTCTTTTGAAAAGGGTTGGGTACAAAATCTCGCATTTCAAAATCTCGCGTGTCAAAATCTCGAATTTCAAAATCTCGTGTTTCAAAATTTCGTATGTCAAAATTCGCTTTTTAAACTCTCGCGTTTCATATTCTGGAAAAGCGTATAATTCTGCCTATAATTTGAATCATAAAATAAGGTTTGATTTTATCTCTCATGAGCTCCCATACAGTGCTCGATATATACAATTTATTAACAAAAAATTTCAAAAGACTGCTCGTATCGAGCCATACAAATAAACATTTTTGTGTATCTCTCAAGAGTTTGTTTACAAGATTATCATAAACAGCTCTTGTACAGTTTTATTATTATACCCGTGCATACATATATGACATCGCCCATCGGGTATATTAAAATTGCTCCTCCGTTTGTAACGCATCGATTTAGACGAGCTAGATATAGTGTCAAGGGTACGTATCGGCTCAGAATCGAAAAATGAGTCGATCTAGCTATGCGTGTCTGTCCGTCCGTCCGTCCGTCTGTGTGTCAGCACGATAACTCAAAAACTAAAAGAGCTACAGTTTTGAAATTTTCACAAAATATTTTTCAATCAATTTCTAGGTTCCCTATTTTTTTTGGTTAAGATCGGACCAAAACTTCGGGTAGCTCTCGAACAGCTAACTTTTTTAACTCCAACATTTTCATATAAAAATTTGAAATTTGTCTGCACATCTTGTATTAACATGAATTTATATGAATTTTGTTTTTTTGTTTTTTTGTTTTTGTTTTTTTTTTATAGATAACGATTTCGAGTTAGAATTTCATATTATTTAAATGATGCGTAGTTTATTTAAGATAAGCAAAAAAGAACACAAAGATTTTTTTTAAGTAAATGGCATATTAAATAATTTATATGTATTTATATAACATGTATATGTGTAATATTTTGCATGCTTTGTATATTTTGATATTGATAGATATAATGATTATGAATATGATGATTAATATCTATCATGATGATTATTATATGAATATGATCATATGAAGCTTATTTTGCTTAAGATTAATATATTCGTGAATTAAAAATTAGTTAAAAGAGATAGAATTGAAAAAATTAGAGCTAGAGTTTTGAAATTCACACAAAACATTTTTTGGACATTTTTGAGGTTCCCTATTCTTTTTGGTTAAGATCAGACCAAAGTTTCGGGGAGCTGCCACACAACTTATTTAAACCAATATGAATTTCTTCAAAAGTAATTATACCAGGAAGACGAAAATTACACACGGTTAGTTATATAATGAATCGAGCACTTATATGAAGTTTCAAAATGTTACGGCTCCATTTTAGGGGGGCTGCCATACAACTTCTTTGCATCAATATGAATTTCTTGGAAACTGATTATACTACGAGGATGAAAATTACAAACATTTTTACTAAAATCGAGCAATTATATGAAGTTTCAAAATGTCATTTTTGAATCGAGCAATTATATGAAGTTTCAAAATGTCACGGCTCCATTTTCGGGGGGCTGCCATACAACTTCTTTGCACCAATATGAATTTCTTTAAAACTAATTACACTACTAGTATGAAAATTATACACGATTTGTTATATAATGAATCGAGCACTTATATGGAATTTCATAATGTTACGGCTCCATTTTCGGGGAGCTGCCATGCCAAGTTGTCGATTCGATAACTGTGAATCTAATGAAGCTACGAGGTTAAAATTAAAACTGGGCAGGTAAAGTAATAGAGCAAGTTAGTTGGCAAAGTTGGACATCATCCAGACCAACTTTTAGGGTTTTTTTTGTTTCTAAGCAATAATGATGGTACCTATGGTAATTATGGTAATTATGGTATGAATTAAAAATTATGTATATTAATTAATTATATTTTCTTTTGTAATATTTATAATAGCATAAGGGAAATAAATAACGGTTAGTGGGTATGCACGGGTATCTAAAAGTTGACAAGGGCAACTATAATCTTCCTCGTTTTTTTGTAATATTTATAATAGCATAAGGGAAATAAATAACGGTTAGTGGGTATGCAGGGGTATCTAAAATTGACAAGGGCAACTATAATCTTCCTCGTTTTTTTTGATTTTTATGTTCTGCTCTCAAAGAGCGAAACGCAATAAAAAATGACGCAAGGGTACGTATCGGATCAGCATCGAAAAGTAAATCGATCTAGCTATGTGTGTCTGTCCGTCCGTCCGTCCGTGTGTCAGCACGATAACTCAAAAACTAAAAAGGCTAGAGTCTTGAAATTCACACAAAGTAATTTTTAGACAATTTCTAGGTTCCCTATTTTTTTTTGGTTAAAATCAGACCAAGGCTTCGGGGAGCTGCCATACAACTTTTTTGCACCAATATGAATTTCTTCAAAACTAATTATACTACGAAGATTAAAATTACACACGGTTAGTTTAATAATGAATCCAGCACTTATATGAAGTTTCAAAATGTTAGGTCCTCATTTTCGGGGGGCTGCCGTACAACTTCTTTGCACCAATATAAATTCTTTAAAACTAATTATACCACAAGAATAAGAATTACACACGGTTAGTTATATAATGAATCGAGCACTTATATGAAGTTTCAAAATGTTGGGGCTCCATTTTCGGGGGCTGCCATACAACTTCTTTGCACCAATATGAATTTCTTCAAAACTAATTATACTATGAGGATGAAAATTACACGCGGTTAGTTATATAATGAATCGAGCACTTGCATGAAGTTTCAAAATTGTACGGCCCCATTTTCAAGGGGCTGCCATACAAAGTTTTCACTTCAATAACTGTGAATCTAATAAAGCTACGAGTTAAAATTGAGCAGGTAAAGTAATAGGGTAAGTTACTGGGCAAAGTTGGACATCACTCGGACCACTTATTTTTTTTGACTTTTAGGGTGGGGCAATTTTTTTTTTTTTTTTTTTTTTTAAGCAAAAATTATGCGATAATGAATTAAAATTTTTTTTTTTTTTTTATGGTTTTTTCTATGGTTTTTTTTTTGTTTTATTTTTTTTTTAAGAAAACATGGGATATTGGAGTTAAATGTTTTTTAACTATTAACTGACTTTTTTTATATTTTTTTTGTAATATATATAATAACATAAGGGAAATAAATAACGGTTTATTTTATACATCATAGTGGGTATGCACGGGTATCTAAAAGTTGACAAGGGTAACTATAATCTTCCTAGTTTTTTTTTATGTTGCTCACCAAACAAAGAGCTATATATTTTTGTTTGTTATTGTCGAAAAAGAAATAAGAATGTTTTTCTTTATGACAATTTTTTGGTTTTTAAATTATTATCGCTCGGCGTGTACGTATGATTTTATTTTTTTTTTAAATATAGATAATAATTTGTTAAAAAAAAATTTAGTAATAGTATTATAGGTAATATAATTATATTTAGTGCAAATTAAATTGTTTTTTCTATATTGGTTTTACTGGTTTTTCAATTTGCAATGTAAGTATGTTATGCAAATTCCTTAGTAAGTATGTTATGCGTTTTAAATCGTATGCAAAGAAAGTTTAATATTTAATTTCAAATAATAAGAATGAGAAAAAGATAAAGTTTAGTTTACTATATTTTTAAATTAATTAAAAATTTTGGTATTTTTAAACACCTGTAACTTGAATATCTGTCCAAATTTTTTTTTAGTTATATATTAAATTTAAAGCTGCAACATTATATTTCAACACATGTTAAAGGTTTTTCGTAAATTTAAAATGGGTTCGTTAAATCGAAGAAAGTGTCTTTTAGTTTCAACCATTTTTGCTTATATAGTAAAATTCTCAGTAAAATTCAAGATTTTAGTGGAATTCACAATTTAATTCCTAGAACCTAAAAAATAGAAAAGTGGGGATAGATAGGGAGGTAGGTAGATTTTCAAAAATCTTCAGATGTTTGCTTAGTAAAAGTTTTGGGAGCCTTCCACTTTGAAGGGCTATTAGGACTAAGGAATTAAAACTTTCATGTTTTTATAAATCAGTAACTTATTCACCAGTGTACATAATTTCAAAATTAAATGTTTACATTGAAGCTCCAACATATTTCACACTTGTTAACAGGTTTTCTTGAGTGCATTTTCAAAATTATATTGCGTTAAAAACTGAGTTTAATTTTGGAAATATATGCACTGATGACTAAGTGCTCTGCTTACGTATAAAAACAGTAAATTTTTAATTTTTAAGTCCTAATAACCCTTAAATGGGATAGGTTCCCAAGTTTCTCAAGAATCTAATGTCATCCCTTAATGTCATTTTCTTAAACGACTCCTACTAATTTCTGAGGATCTAACATCTCCAAAAGTTAGTTTCTAGATTGAGCCGTTCAGAAGTTATGAAGGGCCAAAAATTATATACTATAATCAGAGAAGAAGTTACAATGAAACTGACCCACAGAACAGAAAACAGCTTAAGATTAAGTGAAAAATTTACTTTTATCAAAATTATTATTTAGGAAGTTAGCCACTATCAGTAATACAAATAAATTTAAATATTTAAATTCTAAAAACTAATTAGTTAAAAAGATTTTTTTAGTTTATTTAGCAATTATGTAACGGAAAAGTGAATAAATTAAATAAATATTTTTCGTTTTAGAAAATTTTCACTCGTACGCCCACATTATTCGATTGAAATTCACTTCCAGCAATTCAATCTTTTATTTAAAAATAGTCTTTTGTTTATTAGACAAAAAACTGAAATTATTGAAGCAAAATCAAAATTTTTTTTTTTTAAGGAATAATAATATTAAGAAGCAGTGATACTGGGAAAGGACACTTTTAAAAGCGTGACCAAAATTTAGAATTTGTTTTTTTATGGAATAACAATTTGATATTGTCAACAAAAAAATTAAATTAATTTTCAATAGAAAGCGACGATCTATTTCAATCAATCAAACCACCAAAGTTTTTAGAATATTTTAGCAAAAAATTGCGATTTATTTAGAATTTATTTTATTTGAATCTAAAAAATATTTGACTAGAATGCCATCGTAGGTAAATAAAATAAATAACCATAGGAAGCTAAGGAAGTTGGACACAATATTAAAAAACAAAATTTAAATAAAATTTTTTAAATATTCAAATTAATTTCCATGACGACCTCCATGATTAACTTTCAAAATTTTAAATAATTTATTTACAAGAACGACTGATTTGAATGAAAGGCTTAATTGATTCCTGTTGCAAAATAAATTTATAAATTAAAGAAGAAAGCCATATTAAGTCTTGAGTAATATCTCTCGTACAAAAGAAGACTTCAATAGAATGAACGATTTTTAGAGAATTTTGTTTTATGAAACGAATTTTATTGAAAGCAAGTACTTTTCCTGGAATGTCCTGTATGGAAAAATTGTTCGCGTTTAGAATCAAATCAATCTCAAATAGTACCGTTAAATAAGTTCCTGTTATAGGTTGGAAATAAAGTATCGAAACGTTATAAGTGCACGTCGCAAGTGTTATACGTCAAAACTACATATACCATTTATTAACTTTAATAAAAAAACGAGGAAGATTATAGTTGCTCTTGTCAACTTTTAGATACCCGTGCATAGTCATTATGCCGGAGTCATTATAAAACTAAATTTGTTTAATTTTCATCCTCGTAGTATAACTAGTTTTGAAGAAATTCATACTGGTGCAAAAAAGTTTTATGGTAGCTCCCTGAAGCCTTGGTCCGATTTTAACCAAAAACAATAGGGAACCTAGAAATTGTCTAAAAAGGACTTTGTGTGAATTTGAAGACTCTAGCCCTTTTAGTTTTTGAGTTATCGTGCTGACACACAGACGGACGGACGGACGGACAGACACACATAGCTAGATCGCCTCATTTTTCGATTCTGAGCCGATACGTACCCTTGACACTATATCTAGCTCGTCTAGATCGTTGCGTTACAAACGGAGGAGCAATTTTAATATACCCGATGTCATATATGTATGCACGGGTATAACGAGGAAGATTATAGTTGCCCTTGTCAACTTTTAAATACCCGTGCATACTCACTATGATGTATACAATAAAATAAACCGTTATTTATTTCCCTTAAGCTATTATAAATTTAACTCATCATCACAAAATTTTTGCTTAAAAAAAAAATAAACAAAAAAAAATTCGCCCACCCTAAAAGTTGGTGCGAGTGATGTCCAACTTTGTCAAGTAACTTGCCCTAATACTTTACCTGCCCAATTTTAATTTTAACCTCGTAGCTTCATTAGATTCATAATTATTGAATTGAAAACTTTGTATGGCAGCTGCCCGAAAATGTAGCCGTAACATTTTGAAACTTCATATAAGTGCCGGATTCATTATTAAACTAACCGTGTGTAATTTTCATCTTCGTAGTATAATTAGTTTCAAGAAATTCATATTGGTGCAAAAAAGTTGTATTGCAGCTCCCCGAAGCCTTGGTTCGATTTTAACCAAAAACAATACCTAGGGAATCTAAAAATTGTCTAAAAATGACTTTGTGTAAATTTCAAAACTCTAGCCCTTTTAGTTTTTGAGTTATCGCGCTGACACACGGACGGACGGACGGACAGACACACAAGCTAGATCGATTTACTTTTCGATGCTGATCCGATACGTACCCTTGGCACTATATCTAGCTTGTCTAGATTGATGAGTTACAAACGGAGGAGCAATTTTAATAGACCCGATGTCATATATGTATGCACGGGTATAAATATTAATATAATAATACATATAATATAAACAAATTCAAAATATAAATAAATAATTTAATTGAATAATATAACTCACAGATATGGAATACCATATAATTCGAATATAAAAGGCCTAGGACTACCACATATTTATAATGTATTTGGAATTGATTAAGATCAATTCTAATAACATGAATATAATATGACCCTTATCTAGTCAATATAAGAAACTTTATACCTTCAAATTTAGTACAAAGCCTTCTTTCCAGTTGCCTCTCCTCAATTTGTGAATGAGTTGAAGTAATACTTTGGATACCTTGCACACACCTCTCAAAGCATATTATACATTTCTTCGAAATTCATAAATATAAAAGATTGAAATTAGATACAAGAATATTATTTTGTTTATCCTCTACGTTTCAAAAGTGTGATAAAAATTCGAGTTTGGTTTCTATTCTGCCCCACCTGCCTAACGTCAATTTGTAAATGTTTTATATAGAAAAAGTAGTTGTTCAGTGAAATAATGTGACATCCTGGAACCTTTAATAAAAACCTATTACCTGGTTTATTAAGATCAAATATTATAGAATTTAAAAATTCCAGTTTTACAAAGCTCAGGATTAAATAACAGGGTGTTAAACTCATATAGTTTTTTAAGTTGTGAATGTTTTCATAATTGCAAATAAATACAAGAAGCTCTATATAAAATTAGAACCTTTAATATATATTAAATTGAATTTAAGAAGGTAAACTTGTGTTGGGTAATGTCATCCCTTGTTTTGTATAGTAGTTTTCAACTTTAAGTTGCGTTGACAACCAATTATCACTTTTTTTTGTGTTATTAAGAAATTTTTTTCAAAAAGTTTACAAACCTACAAAATTTAAATTGATTTTGTCACATATAACCCAAAGCGAAACTGCTTTATTATTTTATACATAAAGCTTTACTTAAAATTACTCTAGAAATTACGCTACAAATGACATATTGAGTCAGGATCTTAAATGATATTAAAAAATTTTTAATTTAAATTTGAATTCTGTGTTACAAAACTCCCCTCCGAAAGATATTGTAAATTATACAACATCAACAAAAACAATCTTATGAAATATTGAGATTTTATATAAGTATTTATTATAATTATTTTATAGTAAAACTATTATTTATTATATTATATAACTCAACCCTTATTTTTTAAATTTTATTATTAGATTTCTTTTTTATTGTTCAAAATACCGCACATGTTAGGAAAGTTAAAAAATAAAGAATTATTATAAAGGCATTTTCTATTATTGATTACAAAACATTCTCTGATCGCATATTTATTGATATTTAAGTTTATTTATATCAATTCTTTCATTTTTAGCTTTTTTATAGTACGAGTATAAAAAAATTCCTGTCACGTAATTTATCAATTCGAATGCTTTTGTGTTCGGTTAAAATGCTCCAATAAAAAAAACAAATGAGGGAAAAAAACCAAGGGTTTTTAAAAAGCACATTTTCAAAATTATATACGGTTTCTTACTGAGTATTTCATCATTTATTTTTATAAAAATATATATTATGATATTATTATAATTTAGCTATTTCATTAATTTATTAATTATATGACTAATAGTGAAATATTTAGAATATAACCCCAATGCCCTCAAGAATTAACAGGTTTTCTTAAAAGCAAAATATAATGTTGGAGCTTCAATTTTAACGTTTAATTTTGGAAAAACTTACACTGGTGAATAAATTACTGTTTTATAAGAACATAAAAGTTTTAATTTTGAAGACCTAGTAGCCCTTCAATGGGGAAGGTTCCAAATTTTTGCTTAGCAAACTTATGATGGATCTGCTCACCCCCCTTCTGTCTTCATTTTTTCCGCTGCTAGGAAATCATTTCTGAACTCTAACAAAATTTGGAATTTTACCTAGAATATTTTTATCTAACCAAAAATGGTTAAAACTAAGAAACAATTTCTTCAATTTAAAGAGACCCTTTCAAATTTAAGAAAAACTTGTAACGTATGTTGAAATATAATGCTGCAGGTGTAAATTTTGCATATTTGTAAAAAAAAATTTGAACAGGTGTTAAAGTTACAGGTGGTTGAAAATAGCAAAATTTCAATTTTCAAGCCCTTATAGCTCCTAAACAGGGGGAGTGACAAAAAAATTTTGTTAACCGACTCCTACTAATTTCGGAAGACCTAACTTCTCCCAAAATTCTAGATTCTAGGTTGAACCTATTTAGAAGATATATGGGGCCAAAAATTTTGCAAAAGTTGAGTTTAGCTTAATGGTAAGTTTTAGTACCGTATGGTAACCCTATACATTTTAACCTTATATTTTTGTGAAGCCTATAAAACTAGCTATCTTGTGCCGTTTTCAGATTGAAAATACAGTATCTAACTTCTCCCAAAATTTCAAGTTTCTAGATTTAGCCGTTCCGAAGTTATGAGGGACCAAAAATTTTGTAAAACTTAGTTTTGAATAACAATTGTAACCTATACAATTGGTTTTTAAAATTTTGTAAAGCTTATAAGAACAGCTGTCTGTTATCGTTTTCAGGTTGGAAATATACCTTATAGATCTCTAATTATAACTGTTTAAATATAAGGCTTTTTCCAACTTTGTGGCGCTGTAGCTCCGTAACGGGGGAGGGGGGGGGGGGGGGCTACAAAAAAAAGTTTTAACATTAAATTATTTTTACTGCAATACCTACTCATTTCTGATATTTTTTAGTCAGCCTTAGGTAAAAAGGGACGAACGGACGGAGTGAAGCTATATAGGCACATTTTTACAAAATTTTTTGAAAATGTGCTAAAAAGAGAAAGAAAATAAAATCAACCAAAAAATATTTATTTATTTTGTATGTGTATTACAATGTCATGGCTTTTAAGAGCTTTAAAAAAAAACGATGATATATATAAGATATTGATAAGAATACAGTGATAAGAATTAGAAGTTTATTTTATGTTTTAAAATTTGTATTAGGAATTTAATGTGTTAAGGAATTAATTAAAATTTGTTGATTAAAAAATAACTCCTCCATATTCCGTGGCCCAATTTGGCCCACCTGTGAGTCGTTATTTTTTTGACAAAAAAAGCATTTTAATTTCATTACTGAATCTGTTGTGATTTTGATTAATTGTTAGAATTTGACATTGTCGAAACTCTTAGAATATCTAGATCGCATGATACTAAAATCAATTTATGATTTGCTCCCCACAGATATCCACGAATAATTTACGTACCAAGTTTTAACTCATACTGACTGTTAGAACTCGAGATTGTTATACTTGAACATTTAAATTAAAATTTTAATAAAGTTTTTATTGGTTATGATTATGTATGTAGAGATGTCTACTACACAAATGTATTTAAAAGCTCTTTCAAAAAATTCTATATTTTGTGAAACATTGAATGTTCTGTTTTAAAAGCTTTCAAAACGAATAACACATAACATATTCTGATAAGAATAGAACGAAACAGTAAAACAATATTTTAAACTTACCTTTAATTTTAACACTGCTCATTTCTAGTCTACCTAATTCAATTATATTATCTCAAATGCACTTTTTAAATTAATTAAAACCAAAGATTATCTTTTACAATGAGATGAAACACTTTAATTTACACATCTTAATACATTTTTCACAACTACCTAAACAAATACGTCATCGCTAACGATCATTTTATTATTTTTAGCACATTTTCAAAAAAATTTGTAAAAATGTGCCTATATAGCTTCACTCTGTCCGTCCGTCCGTCTGTCCGTCCGTATGTTTACAAAAACTTTTACACCGTTTGAAATAGAGTAAAGAAATTTTAACCATGGGTAGTTTTCGCAAAAAAATAATTTCGTAGAAGAATTTTTTTCTGTAGCCCCACCTGTTACGGGGCTACAGCCCCCAAAGTTGGAAAAAGCCCTATATTTAAATTGTTATAACAAGAGTTCTGTTAGGTTTATTTTCAATCAAAAAACGGTAGAAAAGAGCTGCTTTTACAAAAATATGTTGCTTAAATGTATAGGGTTGCCATACGGTACTAAAATTTACCATTATATAAAACTCAATTTTTGCAAAATTTTTGGTCCCATATATCTCCTAAACGGTTTAAGATAGGATCCCGAAATTTTGGGAGAAGTTAGATCCTCAACTATTAGTAGGAGCCGGTTAATAAAATTTTTTTGTCAAGCCCCCTGTTTAGGAGCTATAAGGGCTCGAAAATTGAAATTTTGCTATTTTTAAGCACTTGTAACTTGAATACCTGTCCAATTTTTTTTTTAATAATATACAAAATTTAAAGGCCCAACATTATATTTTAACATATGTTAAAGGTTTTTCTTAAATTTAAAAGCGGTTCCTTAAATTGAAGAAAGTGTCTCTCAGTTTTACCCATTTTTTCTTAGATTGTATAATTCTAATTAAAATTCCAAATTTTTGTGGAATTCACAATTTAATTCCTAGAACCTAAAAAAATGGAGGGGGATAGAGGGGGGAGGGGGAGTTAGATGAAGTTAAATCCTTGAGAAACTTGGCAACCTTCCCCATTGAAGGGCTATAACAACTTTAAATTAAAAACTTTACTGTTAGCAATAAATTTTATAAGTAAGCAGTAACTATTTCCAAGTAAATATTTCCAAAGTTAAACTCAGTATTTAATACAATATAAATTTGAAAATGTGCTTTTTTAAAAACCCTTGGTTTTTTTTTATCACTTGTTTACTCGCAATATAGCAATAAAGCTTTTTTTTTCTTTGTTTTATTTTTGGCTTGCATTATTCAATAAATTGCACGAAATACACCGAGTACTTAGAATATTTTAAAGATATTCGAAGTATTCCAATTGTAAAGTTTAAAACATTCAAACTTTTGAAATATAAAAGTTTTAATTTATTATATTTAGCAGTTTGTATTATATTTAGATTGTAGGTAAGAATAAAGTTCTAAATGATAGACTGAAAATTATTAAATTTTCTGAATCAAAAATCGATTATTAAAATTAAAATCCACAGCTATATTTTCAAAAGTGTTTAAAAAATCAGATCAAAACATTGGTTAACCATCATTTTACGGAGATAATATATTTATATCCAAAAGATAAAACAGGGCCATTGCAAATAATATTTTACTTCCTTTAAAATATTAAAACGTTTTAATAAAGTACTTACAAATTGTAAAATTTTGAATAATATTTCTTAAATAATATTATTTTCCATTATTAGTTCTTCTTAAAAAATAAATAATTCCAAATACAAAATTCATCGAAAAATCAATAAAAGGAAAAATGAAAATAAGAACCGTAAAAGGGTAAAAGTATAATTCGTAAAAAACCAAAGAAATATTAAGGTTTTAGATATATTTTTACCTTACCTCGCTCTTCCTTCATTCGGAATATTCCAGTTGAATTGTTGTGTAAACAAACAAACCCTGAAGTCGTTTTGATTTTTATTATATTTTTAAAATTTACGATTTGGTTTCTGTTTTTGTTTTCCAAAAATTTATTTTGTAAAAAGAATCAGCAAGAGGTTTGTAAGCGAAAGGAATCTTAGATTATTTTTTAAATCATATCTCATTCAATAAAATAATTAATTATAATGTATAAAAAAATTTATTGAGCAAAATTATACAACTTTATAAGGATTTCGTTTGATGATATGCAAATAAAAACTCTGCCCAAACCAATTGTAAACTCAAATGTTAACATTTGTATACCCAGAGTTCTTATTTCTAGAAACATTGCTCATTGAACCTACTTTATAAATGTGCATGTTAGAGGAAACCTCCCCCTCAGAAAAACCTTCGCTTTCCTTAGAAAAGTGGAACATGGTTTTTCTTTAGAGGAAGAAATCTTTCAAAAAACACCTGAGAAATGTAGCCACCTAGGTAATGTAAAACTTACAAAAACTAAACTTTCAAAAGGCAACTGAGAAATGTAATCACCTTGATAGTGTAAAACTCATAAAAGACAATCTCTATCCTAATATAAATAAGAAGAAAAACGTCCCTTACAAATAATTGCGAAAAGACGATCCTTTAATGCAGTACGCTTCAATTTCAACCCTTAGAAAGACAAATTAATTTGTTTCTAGTTTAACCTGATTCTTAACTCGTCAAAATTCGGTTATGGTCTGTGATGGTCACTTATTGGAAAGTACAACTTAATCTGAATATTAATGCATTATTATTAATCAGCGTTATCGTCAGAATGCATTTACTTTCATGATTCTACTATTTTTAGTTTCACTAAATCTCTTTATTCTTTAAATTATTATTATATTTAAAACCAAGTTGAAAAAATTAATAAAAATAAATTAAAGTGCGAAATAAAACTCTAATAATATTGAAAAAAAATTTTTAAAAAAAATAATTTTATACTTACGCCAGCTCTTATACATTTTAAAAATTACACTTCATTGATTTTCTTTTTTTAATAATAATTTTATTTATTTTTTTTGTTCGTATAAAAATAGATTTACTGTGATTAAGCTTAACTGTCATTAATTTTTTTAGCTTATACCCTAGAGCTTTGAAGGAGAAAAACAAAATACTGATTTATATGACAATGTTACATGATTGTGAACTCCCATAACATTTTGTATTACAATATTTTTTAAATTATCTCTCAAATGTTTACATATTTTTTATCTCTTTAAAAACGTTATTTGTCACCTTTTCACAGTTTCAGTATACTCACTAATTTATTTGAATTTTTAATTCATTATAGGTGGGGCACCATCCTTGCCTAATTTGGAACATGTCCTATAATAGAACGTTTTTTAAAAAAACTAGTATAATAAAAAAATTTTACTTATTTTAAAAACGGTTTTTAGCACATTTTCAAAAAGTTTTGTAAAAATGTGCCTATATAGCTTCACTCTGTCCGTCCGTCCGTCTGTTCCTTTTTACCTACGATTGACAAAACAATATCAGGAACGGGTAGGTATTCCAATAAAAATAATTTAATGTTAAAACTTTTTTTTGTAGCCCCCTTCGTTACGGAGCTACAGCCCCACAAAGTTGAAAAAAGCCCCATATTTAAACAGTTATAATTAGAGTTCTATAAAGTATATCTCCAACCTGAAAACGGTAACAGACAGCTGTTTTTATAAGCTTTACAAGTTTTTAAAAGCCAATTGTATAGGGTTACCATACAGTACTAAAATTTACCGTTATTCAAAACTAAGTTTTACAAAATTTTTGGTCCCTCATAACTCCGGAACGGCTAAATCTAAAAACTTGAAATTTTGGGAGAAGTTAGATCCTTAGAAATAAGTAAGAGTCAGTTAACAAAATTTTTTTGGCACGCCCCCTCTTTAGGAGCTGTAAGGGGTCGAAAATTGAAATTTTGCTAAAAATTTAGCTTTTAAACACCTATAACTTGAATACCTGTCAAAATTTTTTTTATTTGTATACAAAATTGAAAGCTCCAAAACGAAAGTTTCAATAAGTGTCAAAGGTTTTTCTTAATTTTGACTTTGTCCGTCCGTCCGTATGTTTACAAAAACTTTTACACCGTTTGAAATAGAGTAAAAAAATTTTAACCACGGGTAGATATTACAAAAAAATTAATTTCGTAGAAGAGTTTTTTTCTGTAGCCCCACCCGTTACGGAGCCACAGCTTTTTAAATTTGGAAAAAGCCCTATTTTTAAATTATTATAACAAGAGTTTTGTTAAGTGTATTTTCAATCTGAAAACGGCAAAAGATAGCTGGTTTTATAAGCTTCACAAAAATATAAGGCTAAAATGTAAAGGGTTACCATACGGTACTAAAATTTACCATTAACCTAAACTCAACTTTTGCAAAATTTTCGGCCCCATATATCTTCTAAACGGTTCAACCTAGGCTCTTGATATTTTGGGAGAAGTTAGGTCCTCCAAAATGAATAGGAGTCGGTTAACAAAATTTTTTTGTAACGCCCCCTGTTTAGGAGCTATAAGGGCTCGAAAATTGAAATTTTGCTATTTTCAACCACCT
>OY720442.1:57858377-57937817 GCA_963082915.1 Dolichopus griseipennis
AAAATGTGCTTTTTAAAAACCCTTGGTTTTTTTCCCTCACTTGTTTTTTTAATTTATTTGTTAAAGTTTCCTCTCCCCTTACCAAAAAAAGCAGATCAAAAAATAGGTTAATTATCTCTCAAATCGCTAAAACTTGAAACTGGTTTTTAAACACTGCGTTTTTCATTGAAATTGCTAATAAAACAAGTGATGGAAAAAAACCAAGGGTTTTTAAAAAGCACATTTTCAAAATTATATACGGTTTCTTACTGAGTATTTTATCATTTATTTTTATAAAAATATATATTATGATAATATTATAATTTTGTTATTTCATTAATAATTAATTATATGACTAATAGTGAAATACTTAGAATACAACCCCAATGCATTCAAGAAAACCTGTTAATAAGTGCAAAATATAATGTTGGAGCTTCAATGTTAACGTTTAATTTTGGAAAAACTTACACTGGTGAATAAGTTACTGTTTTATAAGAACATAAAAGTTTTAATTTTGAAGACCTAGTAGCCCTTCAATGGGGAAGGTTCCAAATTTTTGCTTAGCAAACTTATGATAGATCTACTCACCCCCCTCTTGTGTTCCCCCTTCCATTTTTTTCCGGTTCTAGGAAATCCATTTGGAACTCCAACAAAATTTGGAATTTTACCTAGAATATTATCTAACCAAAAATGGTTAATACTAAGAAACAATTTCTTCAATTTAAAGAGACCCTTTCAAATTTAAGAAAAACCTTTAACGTATGTTGAAATATAATGCAGCAGCTGTAAATTTTGCATATTTGTAAAAAAAAATTTGAACAGGTGTTAATGTTACAGGTGGTTGAAAATAGCAAAATTTCAATTTTCGAGCCCTTATAGCTCCTAAACAGGGGGCGTGACAAAAAAATTTTGTTAACCGACTCCTATTAATTTTAAAGGACCTAACTTCTCCCAAAATATCAAGAGCCTAGGTTGAACCGTTTAGAAGATATATGGGGCCAAAAATTTTGCAAAAGTTGAGTTTAGCTTAATGGTAAATTTTAGTACCGTATGGTAACCCTATACATTTTAACCTTATATTTTTGTAAAGCTTATAAAACCAGCTATCTTTTACCGTTTTCAAATTGAAAATACACTTAACAAAACTCTTGTTATAATAATTTAAAAATAGGGCTTTTTCCAACTTTGGGGGGCTGTAGCTCCGTAACGGGTGGGGCTACAGAAAAAAATTCTTCTACGAAATTATTGTTTTTGTAATATCTACCCGTGGTTAAAATTTCTTTACTCTATTTCAAACGGTGTAAAAGTTTTTGTAAACATACGGACGGACGGACGGACGGACGGACGGACGGACAAAGTCAAAATTAAGAAAAACCTTTGACACTAATTGAAACTTTCGTTTTTGAGCTTTCAATTTTGCATACAAATAAAAAAAAATTTTGACAGGTATTCAAGTTATAGGTGTTTAAAAGCAAAATTTTTAGCAAAATTTCAATTTTCGACCCCTTACAGCTCCTAAAGAGGGGGCGTGACAAAAAAATTTTGTTAACTGACTCTTACTAATTTCTAAGGATCTAACTTCTCCCAAAATTTCAAGTTTCTAGATTTAGCCGTTCCGAAGTTATGAGGGACCAAAAATTTTGTAAAACTTAGTTTTGAATAACGGTAAATTTTAGTACCGTATGGTAACCCTCTACAATTAGCTTTTAAAAACTTGTAAAGCTTATAAAAGCAGCTGTCTGTTACCGTTTTCAGGTTGGAGATGTACCTTATAGAACTCTAATTATAACTGTTTAAATATGGGGCTTTTTTCGACTTTGTGGGGCTGTAGCTCCGTAAGGGGGGGGGCTACAAAAAAAAGTTTTAACATTAAATTATTTTTATTGCAATACCTATCCATTCCTGAAATTTTTTTGTCAATCGTAGGTAAAAAGGGACGGACGGACGGACAGAGTGAAGCTATATAGGCACATTTTTACAAAATTTTTTGAAAATGTGCTAAAAAGAGTTTTAAGGATTGCAGAAAATAGTGTTTTTTTATGAAATCTGTTAGCAAATTGTTTAAAAATTTATATATTCATACAAAGGAACATTTATTTATTGAATTTTCTTAAAAATTAAAGGAAAATATTAAAAATTTATTTATATTTTTGACCTGTTCGAACAAAGGAAACTAAAATACACAAATTTCTTATTTCGAACACAGTGCTCGAATTTAGGCAATTCAAATAAGTTTTAGATTCCCTTATTCGAACACAACGTTTTCTTCAGACTTTAAGTTTTTACACAACAATTTCTTAGACAAAATGAAAATGTATCAGCAATGTAGCGAGGATTCTTTGAAGGATGCTTTCGGTAAAATCAGGGAAGGGCTTTTGAACGTTAGGGACGCCAGTAAAATCTTTCGTATTCCGGTAACAACTCTGCATTACAAAATTCCTGTGATAAAAGCAGATAAGAAAATGAAAATGACATTTTACGAAATTACGAAATCAGGATGTTGCCTTTTTCCAGAATATTTATTTAATTTGCTAGATTCTGAATTAGAAGTGATTTTAGAGTTCAATTCAAAAATATAGGATTGTACCCTTTTCTTTAAAAATTAAGGAAAAAGTTAAAAAAAGAAATAATAAATCAAAAATTTTGCTTTTTAAAATATTATTTATGACATTTTTATTTGATATGTTTTTTGATAGATTTACTTTATTTTTTTTAGTTTCGTCTTCGTCCAAATCAATTTATCAAAAAAAAAAAAATAAATTGGTTTGTAAAACTCGTTATTTTGATACGCGAGTTTTAGAAAGCTAGATTTCGTAACCATCGCACTTTTCACAAAAGCAAGAAGAACTCCAAGATGTGGTCCAAAAAAGTAAGAGAGGAGAAAAGTATAACCCCTTTTACCAACGGCAGGCCAGGCAAAAATGATATTATTAGGAAATATCATAAGGCATAAGGATATATTCAATCGTAATCCAGAAAGGCGTGTAATAGAAACGAAAGAAAACATTAGGCAATATAACAATATTTAACAATATTTAAAATGAAAACATGGTATTTTTAATAGTAATTCTTTAAAAAAATTTGTGTTCGAACAAAGGAATATCTGTTTTCGAAAATAGGCAACTGGTGTTCGATTATAGGCAAATTTGCGTTTTTTTAGTAATTTTTAAATAAAATTATTAATAATTTGTATAATTCAATTTAATTTGATTAGTTCGAAAGGTTATTAAACTTACTTTCGATTGATATATAAAACTAGTTATTCGGTCAATATACACGTTATTTATTACTAATTAAAGTCGAAAGTATCGTTAAGTGTTCGATTATAGGAAACTTAACCCTACCATAATTTTTGCTTAAAAACAAAGAAAACCCCTAAAAGTTGGTGCGGGTGATATCCAACTTTTCCAACTAATTGCCCTATTACTTTACCTGCCCAGTTTTAATTTTAACCTCGTAGCTTCATTAGATTCACAGTTATCGAATTGACAACTTGGCATGGCAGCTGCCCGAAAATGGGGCCGTAACATTTTGAAATTCCATATAAGTTCTCGATTCATTATAAAACTAATCGTGTATAATTTTCATCCTCGTAGTATAATTAGTTTTAAAGAAATTCATATTGGTGCAAAGAAGTTGTATGGCAGCCCCCCGAAAATGGGGCCGTAACATTTTGAAACTTCATATAAGTGCTCGCTTCATTATATAACTAACAGTGTGTAATTTTCAACCTCGATTATACAACAGTTTCCAAGAAATTCATATTGGTGCAAAGAAGTTGTATGGCAGCCCCCCGAAAATGGAGCCGTAACATTTTGAAACTTCATATAAGTGCTTGATTCATTATAAAACTAACCGTGTGTAATTTTCGTTTTCCTGGTATAATTAGTTTTGAAGAAATTCATATTGGTTTAAATAAGTTGTGTGGCAGCTCCCCGAAATCTTGGTCTGGTCTTAACCAAAAAGAATAGGGAACCTCAAAAATGTCCAAAAAATGTTTTGTGTGATTTTAAAAACTCTAGCTCTAATTTTTCAATTCTATCTCTTTTAATTAATTTTTAATTCACGAATATATTAAACTTAAGCAAAATAAGCTTCATATAATCATATTCATATAATGATCATCATGATAGATAATAATCATCATATTCCAAATGATTATATCTATCAATATGAATAAGCCATTTACTAAAAAAAAATCTTTGTGTTCTTTTTTGCTTATCTTAAATAAACTACGCATCATTTAAATGAAATTCTAACTCCAAATCGTTGTCTACAAAAAAAAAAAAAACAAAAAAAAAAAAAATTCATATAATTTCATGTTAAATACAAGATGCATAGCAAAATTTCAAATTTTTATATGAAAATATTGGAGTTAAAAAAGTTAGTTGTTCGAGAGCTACCCGAAGTTTTGGTCCGATCTTAACCAAAAAAAATAGAGAACCTAGAAATTGATTGAAAAATATTTTGTGAAAATTTTAAAACTATAGCTCTTTTAGTTTTTGAGTTATCGTACTGACACACGGACGGACGGACGGACGGACAGACACACATAGCTAGATCGACTCATTTTTCAATTCTGAGCCGATACGTACCCTTGACACTATATCTAGCCCGTCTAGATCGATGCGTTACAAACGGAGGAGCAATTTTAATATACCCGATGTCATATATGTATGCACGGGTATAAAAATATTGGAGTTAAAAAAGTTAGTTGTTCGAGAGCTACCCGAAGTTTAGGTCCTATCTTAACCAAAAAAAAATGGGGAACCTAGAAATTGATTGGAAAATATTTTGTGAAAATTTCAAAACTGTAGCTCTTTTAGTTTTTGAGTTATCGTGCTGACACACAGACGGACGGACGAACGAACGGACGGACAGACACACATAGCTAGATCGATTTATTTTTCGATTCTGAGCCGACACGTACCCTTGACACTATATCTAGCTCGTCTAGATCGATGCGTTACAAACGGAGGAGCAATTTTAATATACCCGATGTCATATATGTATGCACGGGTATATAAAAACAGAATTTCGGACAAAATTTTGCATCGAAGAACGAATTCAAATAAAACAAAAATAAATTTCCTTATAGAATAATTCCGTATCTTGGGAACTTGATTTAAAAAACTCTGTAATAGACACCTAATAGACGAAAAAAGTTCCCAAAAACATGGCACGAAAATTTTTTAGTTCTATTTGTTGGGGCGGACTTAAAGTTCGATCTTTTTTAATTTTTTTTAGCTGTGTTTAGTTTCTACATTTTTTAAATTATGTCTGTCCGACTACTGGGAAACGAAAACTTTTTATCAATTTTTTTTCAAAAATCTAAAAGAGTATGGAGCTTTTGTTTTTTATTTTAAATATCGTTCCGGAACTTTTCATTCTTATTTCGTTTCGTTCGGAACCTTTGAAAATAAGTAATGGTTAAACATTACCCAAATGTAATGTTAAAATTTAAGAATTCAAAATTTTTAAATAGTAGGATTATGGAAAGAGTAATTCCAACCTATTAAAAGCAAATGATAACTTCATTGTTAGAAAAAAAGAAAAGTTTATTAACCGCTATTTGAATCTCTTTTATATCAGTTTATGAAATACACTACCCATTTTACCAGAAACTCTAAAAAAATCCAAATTGATATAACAAATAATGTACTCCAAACAAACCTTAGTAACGGACTAGATCTCCCCGGTATTCTATTAATAGCACCAATATTCTCAATACACCTTATATTTTAATAAAAAAATAAAATATTTTACTAAATTTAAATTTCAACTTGAAAATTTTCCAACAACCCATCTTCAGAAACAACCACCAATCATGTAAATCAAATTATAAGAAATAATTTCACGGTTCTCTGTTACTTTTAACTGATTTTAATCTTATTATTATATTTTCATCAGTTTTCTTGGTTACAAGTTCTCTTTTTTTTCCTCTACTTTTAAAAACCCAAAAATGAATGTTTTCGGGGTGTAAAACAGTGAAAGTTATTTTGCAAATTTATTGACAAAATGGAAAGGAGTGAACATTTTTTTAAATGTAACTTTCAGGAATATTACTGGGACATAATATATTATAATATTACAGATCTATATAACAGTGATAGATATATGTATATCTATGGTAAAATAAATTTTTAGAGAAACTTAACTTCTATAAAATATCTGTAATTGTCAAAGTTTATTTATAAATTCATTTATAAGATGAGGTAAATAGGTAAATACTTCTAAAAAGATATTGTTTTAAGTAAAAAATTTTCGTACAAATCGTTGGAGACACACTGATAAAGAGAAAATCCTTATGTAATTTAAAATATTATACCAACTTTCGTTTTTGACTTATGACTTGCCTAAAGTCTTAAAAGTAACATTTTTTTTTTTTTACTACCTAAAAGGAATGGAAAGTTCGAAAAAACAACCAATGAAACTGTGCGGTATTTTCATTGGGTAGTGTTTGGCCTTGACAAACCAAAACCGAACTGAACTTTAAAAAGGAACCTGTGATACAAATGTATAGTTTCCGGATATGGAAGAATTTGGGCATTTTGGCGGAGGTTATTTGGTATTTTTTGTTTTTGGGGGATGGGGAAATGTGATTGGGATATTTGAAACAAAGTGTTAATGTTCTTCTTAAATTTGACTAAATCGTTCCTTTATAAAAAGAAATTTAAACAGTTATCAATATTTGAATAAACTATTTCGCAACCGTAAGTTTGTCTTCTAGATTACCTTCCACTGAAAACGTCTTAACTCTTGGTGATCTATTTAAACCATTAACAAATTTTCTACGACTGTAGTATAATATATAGTACCGGCATCTATGTGCCAGTTACTTAGTGTAAACCGTTGTAAAATATTTGGCTTTAATCATACTATGATGAAGTTAGAAACATATAAATAATACTACTGTATGGTAATACTGACTTTGAATCATGAAAGTGTCATTTTTTGACAGTCTTAAAAAAAAATAGAGTTTTCACTGCAAAATAAATTAAAGAAATATAAATAATTATTGTTGCTTTTAAAATTAAAATAAATTTTGTCAATTGAAAATATACAAAACCAATGAAAGTAGAATAATAAATTTTATTTTGAAAATTTTTTCTCCATTATATAATATAATAGGTATTCTAAACTTTTTATATTTTTGAACATAAACAAACTATGGAAACATTATTTTTAGGATCTTGCAATTGAATTAAAAGTCTTATTGAAGAAGAATAGGAAATAACACCTTTGTACCAAATTTAAAGGTTCTATCTTTATTGGCTTCGGAGACTTGCTCGTTTGGCATTGATTCAAAATCAAAAGCTTTCAGAATCTAAATTAATTTTTAATCTTCACCGTACTTTTGCCATTAGTAACCTAAGTTATAAATTTGATTAAAATAGCATCACTATTTTTTAGTAATCGTGTTCACGGACGGACGTACATCGCTAAATCGTCTCAAGAGATGACCAAAGGTTATATTACTATTCCTAAACCTATTTTATAGGTGTAGCGTGTAAAAGTAGATTTTTTCAAAAAATATAATAAATAAAACATTAAAAGGTCTTCACTATAAAATTTGTACTATTATTCTTATTAAAACATATTTTATTTCCAAACTCAGATTGGCCTACTTATAGTACGGTCTATATTCAAAGAACTATGGAACCCACTATCATAGAATTGTATATTATTCAATCTGACTTCCGACTATACTGCTGTGAAAAATTGTCGAGTTTCCACAACTGGAACTGGTAGGTTGGGAATGAATTAAACTAAAAAATACTTAACACGTGTAATCATCACAGAAGGTTGTAAATATCTGAATTGATTTGAAATACTATACGAAATTTATACGAAATCATTTTCTAATGGTTTTTAAAAATTTTTTCTTTATTTGTTTACCAAATCAATTCAGTAGATACGTTAATATACTTGAATACCTAATTCCATTGTATATAGTGTTTTATTGTTTTATAAAAAAAATTTTTATGATAAAATAAAAAGTATCTCAAATAAATACTTTTTGTTTTCACAATAGACCAACGGAATTTTAGAGTAAACATTCCAAGTACGGTAAAATGATATTTTAAGATTTTAGGTAATTATTATTATTTACTTGTAATTTAGCAGTTTGTTATTCTGTTAAATATCTGATTGGAGATATATAATTTTATAGACTGACCCACATTATTTTTAACATGGAGCAGGATGTGATAATAGATGTACAAATTGACTAAAAATCTTTTTTGGAACAGAGGATCTTACACTGAGCTCTATATGAACTTATATACTTGGAGGTTTAGATATTTATAATTTTGTATTCGAGTAAATCGAATAACAGTTATAAATTTATTTGCTAGTACATATATATACATATCTAGTGAAATATTTTGATATACATAGCTATATATACATATCTAGTGAAATATTTTGATATATTTGTTGAAGGTCCAAACTTTGTTTGGTACCATGAAGTTATCATGAAGCTAAAACATTGTTCTAGTTAAAAATGCATTACTTATTTTTATCCTTGGTTTGCACTTAATGGGCACAGTTGTTAGGGTGCCGACCTTTCATTCGAAAGACACCAGTTCAATTCCCATTAAAAATAAAAAACTTTTATCAGGTTTTTAAAATCGACTCAGCCTCCATACGCTATTGAGCTCAAATTGATAGCATAACCAAAAATTAATAGTACCATTAATATAAATATAAATAAACAATATACAAAATACAAAAATAAATTATTTAATTCAATAATAAAACTCGCAGGCATAGAAATTGCTTATAATCCAATTTAAAATAACTACAATATATAACAAGTGGAATTTAAAATGAGACGGTGTTTATATATGTTAAAAGACCTAGTACAATCTCATAATTAAATTGTATATGGAGTTTATAGATCAATTCTAATTAGAAGAATATAACATATCCACTTCGTTTTAATGTGTACCAACGCTGAATCGGTACCACTACAACTGAATAGTTAACACTAAAAGCAAATAGTAGAGATGAACATTTCTCTCTTTAAAGCTTTTAATGATTTCGGTAGCCACTATTAGGTCCTTTTATATTGAAATTAAAATGGGGCACACTGTACATACAAGCAGAGAAGATTTTTCTGAATATTTATTTTATAATACACTTTTGAACACAATAAAAACTAAATTATTAAGTTTTCTTGGGGTGGTGAATTTAAAAATGGTGTTAAAAGTAAACATTATTAACAAATTACAATAATGAAACTTATTTAAAATTAAAAGACGCTATTTGTTATTTTTGAATAAGGGAAAAACAATAAAACTCCCTCAACGTACAAAGTTTCTACTCAATTTTTGAATAAAAATTAAAAATTAAGTGAAATTAGAATTTTTAAATGAAAAATTTTTATACTTTTATTTAATTTTCATGAATATGTTTCAAAAAAATTTATTTAAAGTTTTATTTGCATTAAATTAGGTAGAAACTATATAAATATAATAAACTTTTTATAAAAATAAATAAATTAAAGGTCTGTGATGGTCTGTATTTAAAAAAAAGGCTTTCAATTTAAAATTCTACAAAGAGAATTAACTTTCTTTGATAGAACATTAAACCTTAAAAACTCATTGAATGATAGATAAATTCCCAATAACTGAATAGCATTCTTATATAAAGATACATACAAACTTAATTATTAAACAAGTGTTGAAAAAAACAAAGGGTTTTTAAAAAGCACATTTTCAAAATTATATGAGGTTTCTTACTGAGTATTTTATCATTTATTTTTATAAAAATATATATAAAAATAAACAATAATATTATAGTTTTGTATTTTATCAATTTACTAATTATGACTAATGGTAAATCAATCCTTAAAATATAATCCCAATGCACTCAAAAAAACCTGTTAACAAGTGCGAAATATAATGTTGGAGCTTAAATGTTAACGTTTAATTTTGGAAAAACATACACAGTGAATAAGTTACTGTTTTATAAAAACATAAAAATTTTAATTTCTAAGTCCTAATAGCCCTTCAATGGGGAAGGTTCCTAAATTTATGCTAATTTAAGATATATGTGGGGCTAAAAATTTTGCAAAAATTGAGTTTTGTATAATAGTAAATTTTAGTACCCTATGGCAACTATAAACATTTGCTTTTTAAAATTTATAAAGCTTATTAAACCAGCTCTCTTTTATCTTTTTCAGATTGGAAATACACCTAACAGAACTCTTGTTATAACGGTTTAAAAATGGGGTTTTTCAACTTTGGGGGGCTGTAGCTCTGTAACAGGTGGGACTACAGAAAAAAGTTCTTCTACGAAATTATTTTTTTGGCAATATATACCCGTGGTTAAAATATCTTTACTTTATTTCAAACGATGTAAAAGTTTGTAAACATACGTACGTACGGACGGACAGAGTAAAGCTATATAGGCATATTTTTACAAAATTTTTTGAAAATGACTCGTAAGGTTAAGTTCGGAAATGGGCCAAATCGGAGTCTTCCAAAAGTCTGGTACAAACACTCCAGAATTTTTGAAAAATTTTAAGTTTTTACCATCGGAATGAGCTTAATTTGGTACATGCTGGGAACTTATAAAGAGTAGCTTTTATAAATTGATTCAATGAATAATGGGGTCTAAAGACTCTATGAGTTTCGGGAATGTCAAATTCTAATAATTAATCAAAATCTCAACTGATTTTAATGAAATTTGGTGTGAATGTTGTTTTTTCCAAAAGAAAGAATGACTCACAGATAGGCTAAATTGGACCATAGTGGTATTATGGCTTTATGATGTTAATGATGTCTCCAAAATAAATCAACTGATTACAAACTTTGATTACTTTGATGGTTGAAAACATACCCAATAATTATATAAACAAAATATGCTATTTCTACTAGTACTTATATAATACTTTATATAACAAACGTAAGAAAATCTGAATATTTTAATAAAAATCTTAATTGTAGAGTTACGAATACTCGAATAGTAGAAATGCTCATAATGCACACCGAGTACCTACTATATCTTAATTGCAACGCATACTAATAATTGTAAAATTTTTTAAATAAATGTAGGTACATCAATATTAAAAAAATTGATTTATTGAAAAAAATTTTATTTTTCAATCCAAAATAATAAAAAAACAAAAAAACCAATTCCGTAATCAGTACATAAAAGTTAAATTAATATTTCAAGTACTAGGTATATGTATATTATGATTATAATCGAAAATGAAATCGTAAACATTTTATAAAAAAGAAATCATTTTTTTGTAATTGAATAAGAAGAAACTTTACAATTTGTTATAAAATATCTTTAGCGCAGACTACCGATAAATTATAGAAAATTCTAAAAAAAAGTTATGTAACAAGAATACTTGTTTAATGCCTTTCGACATTATTTCAGTTTGAATGAATGTAAATATTATAACATTACCTTACTATTTCCTGATTGCATAATAAGGAAATCCTTTACAAATACAAAAAGAATTAAGTTTGACATTAGTTTAGAAATTATTATATGGTTCTTTTAGTATCAATACTTGGTATAAGTTCTGTTATACAGGTATGTAACCTTAGGGTTTATAAAGAAGATAAAAGAACATTACAGTTTATCTTATTCTTTTATTCTCTTTGGATATTCTTATATTGTCAATGCTTCCTGTTAAAAATATTTTTATCAATTGTATTTGATTTATTTTTAGAATAAATACAAGAAAAAAAGTACCCACAACATACTATATGATCTCTGTAATACCCGCCAGAGCATTATAATATAAACATTATATCAGGTGGTTAACTATTTACAAAATTTTATATGCAAAATATTTTTAGACTTATGTTATGCATAAAAGAAGCAATTCCAATTTTTTTTCTGTAACCCCCCAAAGTTGGAAAAAGCCCTATTTTTAAATTGTTATAGCAAGAGTTCTGTTAAGTGTATTTTCAATCTGAAAACTTTTTTAAAAGGCAAATGTTTAGGATTGCCATATGGTACTAAAATTTACCATTATGCTAACCTCAATTTTTGCAAAATTTTTGGCCCCACATATCTTCTAAACGGTTTAAGCTAGGATCTTGAAATTTTGGTTAACAAAATTTTTTTGTCTTGTCTCCTGTTTAGGAGCTATTAGGGCTCAAAAATTGAAATTTTGCTATTTTTAAACACCTGTAACTTGAATATCTATTCAATTTTTTTTTTTCCAAATATACAAAATTTACAGCTACAGCATTACATTTCAACAGAAGTTAAAGGTTTTAAAATTTTTATAAATAAAAAATAAAGTTAAAAGTTAAAGGCTTTAAAAAGTTAAAATTCCAAATTTTGGTGGAGTTCACAATTGATTTCCTAGAACCGAAAAAAATCGAAAATTGAGAACAGGAACGGGGTGAGCAGATTCATCATAAGTTTGCTTAGCAAAATTTTGGAAATCTTCTCCATGAAAAGGCTACTGGGTCTTAAAAATTAAAACTTTTATTTTTTTATAAAACAGTAACTTATTCACCAGTGTAAGTTTTTCCAAAATTAAACTTTAACATTGATGCTTCAACATTATATTTCGCAAATATTAACAGGTTTTCTTGAGCGCATTGGGATTATGTTCTAAGTATTTCACTATTAGTCATAAGATTAATAAATTAATCAAATAACTAAATTAAAATATTATCATTTATTTTTATATATATTTTAAGAAACCGTATATAATTTTGAAAATATGCTTTTTAAAAACCCTTGGTTTTTTTCCTCACTTGTTAACCGTTTGAATGAAATAATTTTATGAAATGGTTTTAAATTACTTAATTAAATTAAGCATTTTCTTGAAAAATTTTCTTAATTTTTCGAAATATTTCGGGACAAGTATTCTAATTATACTTTTAATATTATGTTCTAAAACTTAAATTTACATTACATTCAATAATATTTAGATTTAAATCCAACTCATTTTAATAACCCCAGATGCACTATCAATCAATTCTTGTTGCAAAGCATGTAAGTTTTATTTTATTGTCCATTTTGATTCTACAAAAAAGAATTTGGATTCATAAGAATCGGAACTGTTTTTTTGAAGTTATCGTATTCGCGGTTCAGTTTGACTGGTAAAAAACTTTTTTCAATAGCAGTGCAAAAAAAAATTAGTTGATCATTAAAATATTTATTAATTTCTTTTTTTGCAATACCTATTCTTAATCTTTGTTTATCCTGAAAATTGTATTATACCATTGTAACATTGCACAGTGTTATATACTTAAAAGAGAAATTCATAGATATTTGGGTATTTTTAAAGTACTGTTGATGAGATGGGAGCTTTTAAATATTGAGGCTGTGTTAGTAGTTGTCGATTTATTGCAAAAAAACTTACACGAATAATCAGAGTCCTTTGATTTAAACTAAATTAATAATAAGCTTTTAGTGTAAGACCAATAGCGTACTGCCCAAAAGTAAAATCATATTTAAATATTTAACAATTTTGATTTTTGATCGAGTATAGCATTCTTCTCTTTTGAATAAATAACGAGCTATTGGTCTTCGTAATCCTTTTTAACAAATGGATTAATAATTTTCTTTCGAATCGTCGTTTTTGTGTCCTTGTCGACAGTTTTATGTTTCACACTCTAGAATGCTAGGGTCATACTTACCCATTATTATTAGTTTAGTTAATCATGACTTAGCTAAAATATTTGATTGGGGTTAAAAATTATAGAGTTTGGTTTTGATTCTTCAAAAACTCAACATTTGGGCTGGCGCATCCTAAACTTCTTTGAATTACCTCGAATTCAAAATCGCGCCTTACGCCTAATAGGTGACTCTGTCGAATAAGTAACAATTTACACTTACTCCACTTAACTTTTAACACCGGAACATTTTCGAAATACACTTGTTCTATTGAACTAAAGTCAAGGATGCCTGCGCTTAAACAATAACAACGTTACATCAGAAGTGCTCATTTTTACACTATGGAAATTCGAAGATGGTTTAAAACTGGTTATGGAAGCTCATTTTTTGTGAGGACTGCTAAGATGTGGATCATGCTTCCATCTACAATGTTTCCCTCTGCTAACAACATTCCATACTACAACTTGCAAAACTTCTAAACAAACGGAATATTCTACTTTTTAAATAAAAAGTGTTTCCCATAAGCAGAATTTTGAATGCCCTAGTTAAAATTTGAAGAAAAAGAAAATTTTAATATTTTTGGGTTGCTGTAAAGTATTGAAATTTGATAAACTATTACTTATAATCTACGTTTATAAAAAAATTTATATTGTAGTTTTTATAAAAGATAGTTCATATTGTATCACATATTTAAACGTTCCAAGTCCCACATAATATATTTCCAAAATAGTTGTTTTTGGAATAAAAATTACAACATCACATATTTTTAGCACATTTTCAAAAAAATTTTGTAAAAATGTGCCTATATAGCTTCACTCTGTCCGTCCGTCCGTCCGTCCGTATGTTTACAAAAACTTTTACACCGTTTGAAATAGAGTAAAGAAATTTTAACCATGGGTAGTTTTCGCAAAAAAAATAATTTCGTAGAAGAATTTTTTTCTGTAACCCCACCCGTTACGGGGCTACAGCCCCCCAAAGTTGGAAAAAGCCCTATATTTAAATTGTTATAACAAGAGTTCTGTTAAATATATTTTCAATCTGAAAACGGCAAACAATAGCTGGTTTCATAAACTTTATAAATATTTAAAAGGCAAATATTTAGGGTTGCCATACGGTACTAATATTTAACATTACACAAAACTCAATTTTTGCAAAATTTTTGGCCACACATATCTTCTGAACGGTTCAAGCTAGGGTCTTTGGGAGAAGTTAGATACTAAGAAACTAGTAGGAGTCGGTTAACAAAATTTTTTTGTCAAGCCCCCTATTTAGGAGCTAGAAGGGCTCGAAAATTGAAATTTGCTATTTTTAAACACCTGTAACTTGAATACCTGTCCAAATTTTTTTTTAGTGATATACAAAATTCAAAGCTCTATAATTATATTTCAACATGTGTCAAAGGTTTTTCTTAATTTTGAAGGGTAACAAAGCTACAGCCCCTGCAAATTCCAAAAAAGCCTTATATTTAAATTGATATAGCAAGAGTTCTGTTAGGTTTATTTTCAATCAAAAAACGGTAGAAAAGAACATACAAAAATATGTCGCTTATTCGATATGTATAGGGTTGCCATACGGTACTAAAATTTACCATTATATAAAACTCAATTTTTGCAAAATTTTTGGTCCCATATATCTCCTAAACGGTTTAAGATAGGATCCCGAAATTTTGGGAGAAGTTAGATCCTCAACTATTAGTAGGAGCCGGTTAATAAAATTTTTTTGTCAAGCCCCCTGTTTAGGAGCTATAAGGGCTCGAAAATTGAAATTTTGCTATTTTTAAGCACCTGTAACTTGAATACCTGTCCAATTTTTGTTTTTATTAATATACAAAATTTAAAAGCCCAACATTATATTTTAACATATGTTAAAGGTTTTTCTTAAATTTAAAAGCGGTTTTTTAAACTGAAGAAAGTGTCTCTCAGTTTTACCCATTTTTTCTTAGATTGTATAATTCTAATTAAAATTCCAAATTTTTGTGGAATTCACAATTTAATTCCTAGAACCTAAATGGAGGGGGATAGAGGGGGGGGGGGGGGAGTTAGATGATGTTAAATCCTTGAGAAACTTGGCAACCTTCCCCATTGAAGGGCTATAACAATTTTAAATTAAAAACTTTACTGTTAGCAGTAAATTTTATAAGTAAGCAGTAACTATTTCCAAGTAAATATTTCCAAAGTTAAACTCAGTATGTAATACGATATAAATTTGAAAATGTGCTTTTTAAAAAACCCTTGGTTTTTTTTTATCACTTGTTTATTAAAATCTCTATTTTTGTCTGAAAAGTCTTTTTTATTATGTACTTAAGTAATAAAATATTGCATAATATCTTTCGATATAACTAATATTTAAAGACAATATTATAAAAGTACAGACTGTTATTAATAAAATAATATGTAGATAATAAAGCTTTTGTTTTGTTTTTGTGGCCTGAAGATGTTTTCTGTAAAATCACAAAAAACATTAAAGTTTTAACTAGAAAGACACGAGGCATAATCTAAGAACTCATCGCTTGAAATTTATTTAACTTCTTCATCTTTTAGATATAAGCCATTTGGTGGTAAATTACGATAGAGGCTCATGACCCCTTTATGTTTTCTTATCAAATATTTGTAAAAATATGAGATTTTAAAGTTTTTGGAATTAAGGAAATTAAGGGCTGTTAGATTATGGGAGATGGGGAAAACTTAATGAGATATTTAGAAGAAAGATGTAAATTAAAATCGTGCACTTATACAAAACAAATTTGAGGAAAGCTATTTGATGGAATATTGTTCCAAATCCGCGATAAATACATGACAAACGAATTATAAACAATGCCACACCACCATGATAGTTCGACTGTGTAGGGATGAGCATCTGTCTGCAAAGCCTATAGTAACTATTTTTTATATTTTTCGTTATTAGATGAGAAAACTATATATGCCGTCTGAAGAACCTTGTAATGTAAGTATAATTAATTTCTTCCAACACAACTTTTAAGGACTTCTATTTTTAAATATTTTTGACTAACATTTAACACCAAAAGTATATTATCTATAAATTTTAGAGGATTACAGAGGGTATAATGGTAAAATATTCTAGAGGCTAACATAAATATGCCAATGTCTTAAAAAATATATTTTCAGGTTTTTTTTTTTGAATTATTATTTCTTTTCCCCAAAATTCAAAATCATTTCAAGAAACTTTTATCTTTTTGTTAATTTTGTAGGTATATTTGTACAGAGGAAGCCTACGATAAGAAAATTATTCTTAAATACATATTATAATATATACGAGTATATTATAATACGTAGGTACTTATATTAAATAAGACTTCCAGAGAAATAAATTTGTGGGTAAAATCTTATTCACAGTAGAAAAATAAGCTGTTTATTCCTTCCGGAAGAAATTAAACTTAAATAGATAAAGGTAAAATATAATATAAAAGTATGTAAAAATATATTATATGTATGTAAAAAAATTTATTAGTATATATACTACAACAGTATTGAAATAGAAATTAAAAATATAAGTTCTATAATGATAAATAATATAGATAAAATTTAAAGTAATAAATATGGCAGGGGAAAAAAAGATCTAGAGAAATAAAACCTAATAGGCCTTATTTTCATTTTCGAATGAAGAATAAAGCCTAAATCGCGAGTTTTCCAATTTAAAGCAAAAATGGTTTTATCAGAAATCAAAATAGCTTACAATATTTGAAAATAGTTTTATTTGAATGAAAAACGTGTCAACATAACTGGAGGCGTGAATTTTTGAGTTGAGTCTAATTGCCAATAAAGAAAAATAGCTCAACAGTTCGTTTTACACTATGTGCTGGCGTGGTAGTAGAAATCGCATCTGCAATTCCCTTAAGAGAAGCGCGAACGGAGTTGTAAAGGAAGACTTGAGAGATGTACGAAAAGTGGCTCAAAAAGGTGGCCATATTTAATATCTACCTATTAAAATTTGTGCAAGATCAACATTATTTACGTTTCGAAGCTAAAGTTCAAACATATTCTTATCATGTTTGTCGGCATTTAGGGTAATTGTTGCTTCTTCTGTAAATTACAACAGTAAATATCTACAGTTTACATTCTTTTCTTTTAACTCGTCCTTGAAGAACTGTATAAAATTGTTTTGATAATAATATGTCTAGATATTCATTACTGCCAATACTATTCTTCTTTCTTCAATGCAGCTTTTATCAGTCTATTATAGGGTCGGAAATTTTCTCGATAAGTTTTCCTATCAAATGTATTCCCTAAAATTGGTAATGCATATGAGTGTAAGCTTAGAAAAGTTTTAGAAGGACATAAAAATCTTTCTTCTAAATATGCCATTCGATTTTTCCCATCCCCTATTGTTCCAGAATACGAAAATTGGCATGTACAATAAAGAGTTCCACTTATTTGTTTTATATCCTTTGTTGTTTTCTTTGTCAATAATTTGTACAAAAATTGCAAATTATTCTAAAATTAATTTCAATTTATTTGACTTCTTAATGAATTTTCTTTAAGATCTTTTTAAAAATAATTTAGGATGATTTCAAAATTGAAATGATGAAAAGGAAAGGTTATTTCTCGTATAAATTCTTTTATTAATTAAGATTTGACCTAAAACTTCAAGGTTGAATTCAATTTGCGGTAATTTTTCACTTTCTTACTTTATATCTAAATTGGAAATTGTTATATAGGTTGTAAACTTGAATACCAATTTTTAAAAAAAAGCTTCTTAAAGAATTTAATTGTAAAAGAATTTAATTGTTGTCTGCACGTCGTATACCATTAGATATAACAACGAACGCAAATTTTAATTGAATTTTGTATTTTTCATTTTAGGCTTTTTTTCAATCAAATTAAAATCATTAAAATAAAATCTGGTGAAGTAAAAATTCCATCTTTCTATTGTAAATATAATTAATTGCTTTTAAAATTCTAAAAGTTTTTTAGGTACAAAATAAATTCATTAGCTGTGTTTTTTTCTTAGTATTAAGGCTTTCAAGAAACGATTTAGATCTGTCAAACAGAAAATGTTTTAAGTTGAAATGTTGGTTATCTTAGTTTTAAAAATTCGAATATCAAATTTCTGATGATGATCACAAATTTAAAATGTCAAATGAGAAACCAGCATTTAATTTCTGTTAAGAGTAAGGTATTTTTTTGGATTTTAAACATTCCCTCACGTTTTGTTTGATTATTTGCATTGGTTATCTTTCATGAGTTGTATTTTCGGATTGCTGTTCCTGTGGTACTTCTCTGGGTGTTTCGTAGATGATATTGCTTGCAGATTCTCTTGCCTGCAGATTCTTTTGCCTTAATAGGTTAATCAGATTTATAAAACCACTTCCGTCAAAGTTAGTTTTAAACATTTGCTGAAGAATTTGAAACTAGTTCTTCTAAATAATTTTGAAGTCCCCTATATTTGCTTCTATAACCAAATATTGACCCGGCCCTTATTGCTGTGTTTTGTAGTGAATTACTATCTACCTTATTAAATTCATGTATTTTAATCTGTACATGGCAATTTCGTATTTTCTTTATCATAAGGATGATGTATTATTTTTAAAATAACCACAACTTTCGTCCTTTTGATATTTATTTTAAAACTGTCATTTTCGTCAATGTGAATCGGTTTTGCTGTGTCTACCTTCCATTTATTCGTAGGATAGAAAAGAGATGTCATCTCCATAATCCCATACTTTTTAAATGCCTTAGATACTTCAATGTAGTTAAGATTTTTCCAGTTCCAGAGCCTTCTAAATTGTCTTTAAACACTGTTGTCTGAATTATTCTTTCGAAGCATTCTATGTTGCCTTCAAAAACTGTTATACAAATGGATTACAGAACTGAATCTTATTGACCCAGAATATTGTTTTTTGTCATATTTCAACTCACAAAAAGCCTATATTTAAAACCACTTCTTTCATAAATTAAACACTAAATTGATCATCATTCATCACTGAATTGTTCAACAGGTGGTAACAAACTATTTCATTTATAATATCGTTGACTGGCTTAAATATTGTAACATATTTTTTTACAAGTAAAGTCATATTATCTTAAAAGTTATTTCCATTATTTTAAATATTCTTACAGGAAATTGTGGTTTGCTATCCAAAAAAAAAAAAACATGAGATCTTAATTTTGGTGTGCCATCACTTTTCCATTCCCTGGTTTTACTTTTCAAAAAAAATCTCACTTATCTTTTCACAACAACTGTTACCATTTACAAGTATTTTTTACCTTAAATTAAAAGGCTAAAATAAATAAAATGTAGAAAAAAATATTTACCTTCAGGAATTTTCTTTTTTCCGTAGGAAATTTTCTAAAAAATTGTTAAAATTTTTTAATAAAAAAATAAAAAACAAAAATATTTCAATTACACCGCGGTTTTAAAAAAATTTCATTTGACTGAAATTTCATTTTATCGGCTGGGTGGCACAGTGGTTAGAGTGCCGATCTTTCATGCGAAAGGCCCCGGGTTCGAATCCCAGTGAAAGTGAAAAAACTTTTATCTGGTTTTCAACTCGACTCAGCTACCATTCGCCTTTGGGTTCAAATTAATGGCTTAATTCATAAATAATAATTATATATCTTTAATAAAAAATACATAAATATAACAATATAAACAAATACAAAATGTAAACAAATAATTCAATTAAATAATATAACTCACAGATAAAGAATACCATATAACTCTAATACAAAATATTACAATATAAACAAAAATAGAACTGCATTTTATTGAAAATCTAAGACATTTCTACATGTTATAAGGCGTAGTACTATCTCATGTTTAAATTGTATGTGGAATTCATTTGATCAGTTCTTAATATATGAATATATCTCCCCTGTTCCGACATGCACATATATAGTCAGGCTGTTTAGCCTATCACAGTGAACAGTTAGCACGTAGAGGTGCGGGCAAAAAAAAAAAAAAAAAAAAAAAAAAAAAAACAAAATGTAAGTGATGAAAAATTTGCGTTGGTTTTTTTTTTCTCAAGGTGAAAACCATTTGTTTTTCCTTTTACAGTTAAATAAATCTGGATTTTCATAATTAGATTATATTCATTTTTGGATGATTGATGTGAGTGAGAAAGTGAAAGAATTTTCACATTGTAGCTATAAAGATGTTGGATGTTTTAAACTTGGACAGCTATATTTTACAAACTTTGATACTTTTTAGCAAATTTTCAAAAATTTTGTAAAAATGTATCTGTATATAATATAATTTCGGTCAATCTGTCCGTCCGTATGTTTACAAAAACTTTTACAACATTTGAAATAGGTAAAGACATGTTATCTACGGGTAGGAATTGTAAAAAAATTGATGAAAAATAATTTGATGGAAAAACTTTTTTCTAAAGCCCAACCCGTTACGGAGCCACAGTCCTACAAAATTGGAAAAATTCCTATATTGTCCCTATTTTTACAGAGCACTATTTTAGCTCTGTTAGGTATATTTTGAATCTGAAAACGGTAAAAGACAGTTGTTTTTATAAGCTTTTCAAATTTTTGAAAAAAAATTTCTATAGGGTTTCCATACGATACTAAAATTTACCATTATGCACAACTCAATATTTGCATAATGTTTGACCCCACATATCTCTAAACGGTTCAAGCTAGAGTCTTGAAATTAGGGAGAAGATAAATACTCAGAAATTGCTAGGAGTCGGTTAACATAGTTTTTTTTCACGCCTTCTGTTTAGGAGCTGTAAGGGGTCGAAAATTAAAATATTGCTATTTTTAAGCACCTGTAACCTAAACACTCGCTGTTTTTAGTAATATGCAAAATTTAAAGTTGCAAAGTAATATTTTGAATGTTTCATCAAGTTGAAGAAAGTGTCTCTTAGTTTTAATAATTTTTGCTTAGATAATAAAATTCTAAGTAAAATTCCAAAATTTGGTGGAATTTACAATTTAATTCCTAAAACTTAAAAATTGGAAGAGCTGAAGATTCTCGAGAATCATGATAAGTTAGCTTAGTAAAAGTTTGAGATTTGAGAACCCGAATTAATTTACTTCAACCTTCAAATAGTTACGTGATAATACAACATAATTAAAATATAAAAGAATTTCAAAATTTAAAAAATAAAATGAATCTACAAAATTTTATTGAATTTAAAACGTGTTCTTATTAAATTTAATTAAATTTTCAATATTTAATTCAGTTGAAACTAATAATTTCAATTTTAGGAATTTTTATTCATATCTAAAACAGCATTTTAAGCTTTATTTAAATCATCCGAATAATTATTATGTAAAATTATAACTTGCCTCCCTTAGTCAGGTAAAAAAATATTAATTGTAAATAAAATAATTAAATTAAAATATTTATGGATTTTATACAAAGTTCTAACAAAATTGTTCGAAAATATATTAATAAAATACAATTTTTTCAATTAATTCCTTACAGTAAGGAGTACTTTTTCGTCAAGTCTAAATAATATCAAAGGACATAAATATGACCTTTTTTATAGTTTAGATTTGCGATGCTCTGATTTGCGATGCTCTGAAATCAACTCTAAAATCTCTCTTAATTCACCTTTCTTCTATCATATCGGTAGTTAGCCATAACACTGGAAATGATTGGTTTTATTTGAAAAACTAAAAGCCACTGGTGGGACTAGTGAAGACTTTGACGGCAACGCGAACTTTTGAAAGTGCAAAAAAAGCCTGAGATTGCAAGTTTATTTTAAAAGTACAATAAGAGCCGAACAATAGTGCAATAACACCCGAGGGACCTCATTGAGCTTTTGAACGCACCCTAGAGCGTTATTTCACCTCACCATTTTAACATATAAAAAGATATTTTGAAGTTATAACATTGCTATATAAATCTTATAAAATTTAAACAACCGCTTGTAGTTAATACTACTTAGCAAATTTTTTTTAATGTGTCAGTTCTTGTCAATTACAGAAAGTAATTAGTCTTTAGTAATTAGTCGTATTAAAATAAAATAAAAAAAATATTAAAAATTTCCAAATAATTTCAAAAAATATTTTAATACTTTGTCATAAAGTTAAGAATTAAAGAATATTTAAAACAATTAAATTTTGTCTAGTCATTTACAATTCTGAATTAATTAATTCTGAATCATTCAAAAAAAAAATACATTTGAATATTTGACAAATTCAAAGAACATAATTAAAATAATATGAAGTAGGCGCCCTTTTAGTGTTTAGATAAGAAATATTTTATTTGAGAAATGGTTTCAAAGTCAAAAAAAATTTGTTTGAAATTTGTTTTAGTTGGGACAATCTTTAAAACCATATTTTTATAAGTTCAACACTCTGAAAATATAAGTATTAAGTAATTTCAAAAAAGTTCTTAGCAAAATTCTAATTCAAGTATTTTATTTTTAATGGATTAAAAATTAATTTATCTGTATGAATAGTTCTGGACTTATCTTTTAATTTATCAAATTAATGTAGAAGCAGGCCCAATTTTACCAATAACTTATCACTAACAAAATAATCAAATTATTATAGGCAAAGAGTTCAGCAGGTTAGTAAAAAATTCCCATATTTGTAAATTTAAAGACATTTTAGGAGTTTTCTAAATAGAATTTGACAATTTTAAAGGTAGTTCTGGACTGATATATTTCACAAACATTAGTTACTAATCAAATATGTACCTAAATGTTTTGTACTTGTCAGACTTTATTAGTTTGTTGTCAAATGTGGGTTTGGTGCAATCAAAATTGTTAAAAAATAATAGTTTGATTATTTCATTATTGATTGACTGTCGGTGCAATAGGTCTCAGATTTTACGTTTTCCGATAAAAAATTAAAAATTATGAGATAGCAAAGACTATTTAAACTATAGAGTCAATTAAGATAAATACTTTGACGAACCCTAGACAAAATAGTATCAATAAAACAAATACTAAAACTTTTTTTAAAATTGATACTAAATCTACACTCAATTCCGTGTAAGAAGTTTTAAACTTCTCACTTTAAATTTATCCCAGTAGTAGAATAGGTTTAAAATTGTAAATAAAGTTGCAACTATTGTACTTACTTTGTACAGTTATTGTACAGTTTTCTGCAAAATTTTTCTAATTAATAGAATAAGTTTTAATTAATAAATAAACGAGGAGCCAGGGGAGCGTTACAAACTCTTTCACAATGTTCCAAGTACGATTTGTTATGATACATCCAAATCCCTTGGCATTTAAGGCAGAAATAGTAAGAACACGTTTTTGTATAGAAAATCAACAATCAACCCGCCTTGAAGATGTGAATTTAATAATATATAGCAAGCAGCTGAGGAAATGTGTAAAATTATAAAAATTTTTAATTATTATATTGGAAAAAATTGGATCCTTATTAAAGTACAAAAAACCCGGAGCTTCGTCTTTATATATAGTCTTTATCATTTAATATTAAGAACTCAAATTTAAACATTACTTAATAAGTACTAGAAATGCTGCAACTTTAAAATTTGTATTAAATTTACTTTTGTTTTAGATTTTAACTACAGGAATGTTACCTACTTGCTAAAAAGTGGGAAACGCTGCTTATTAATATTTTTACAAATTTTTTATATTTCAATAGATTTTTGTTTATAAATTTTGACAAATTCGATTAGCTAAAGGAAACTTATCCAGAGTCTAGAAAGGCGCCGTGAAATAAAGCCATACGAAATAAAGCCATAAAATGACATTATGGCTTTATTTCGCATTCAAATGCGAAATAAAGCCACATCGCTAATTTTTTCGCGTATGGCTTTAATTCGCATTCAATTGCGAAATAAAGCCATATGGCTTTATTTCGCATTTAAAAATGTAATTTTATTTGTGAAAATAGAAACAATTTAATTTTCCAAACTTTTTTATTGAAATAGTTAGGAAGGAGTTTTAGAGTTGGTTTCAAAAGCAGGGTTTTACGCTTTTTCCAGAATATTTATATATTTTTATATGTGGGATTCTCAATTAGGAGAGATTTTAGAGTTGGATTCAAAAGCAGGATTGCCGCTTTTTCCAGAATATTTATATATGTGTATATGTGGGATTGTTAGTTGGATTCAAAAGCAGGGCTTTACGCTTTTTCCAGAATATTTATATATATGTGTATATGTGGGATTCTCAATTAGGAGGGATTTTGGAGTTGGATTCAAAAGCAGGATTGCCCCCTTTTCCAGAATATTTATATTTATTAATTAGGGTTGATTATTTTTTGTATGAAATAGCTATGCCGAATTCTCATACCATTCTTTTCATTATAGTGTTGGATTCAAAATCTAGTTTCAATAATTGAGTTAGCGGGGGTTCGGGGGCGGCAGGCCCCGTAATGAAAATATAATATTATTTAACATGTTTTATTACAGTGTATTAAAAAAATTAGAAACTTATTAATTTTTTTAATGAATTAGGTATCCGAATTCTTATACCATTTTTTTCATTTTAGTGTTGGATTCAAAATCTAGCTTCAATAATTGAGTTAGCGGGGGTTCGGGGGGCGGGGGCGGGGGTAATGAAAATATAATATTATTTAACATGTTTTATTACAGTGTATTAAAAAAATTAGAAACTTATTAATTTTTTTAATGAATTAGGTATCCGAATTCTTATACCATTCCTTTCATTTTAGTGTTGGATTCAAAATCTAGCTTCAATAATTGAGTTAGCGGGGGTTCGGGGGCGGCAGCCCCCTTAATGAAAATATAATATTATTTAACATGTTTTATTACAGTGTATTAAAAAAATTAGAAGCTTATTAATTTTTTTAATGAATTAGGTATCCGAATTCTTATACCATTCCTTTCATTTTAGTGTTGGATTCAAAATCTAGCTTCAATAATTGAGTTAGCGGTGTATTAAAAAAATTAGAAGCTTATTAATTTTTTTAATGAATTAGGTATCCGAATTCTTATACCATTCTTTTCATTTTAGTGTTGGATTCAAAATCTAGCTTCAATAATTGAGTTAGCGGGGGTTCGGGGGCGGCAGCCCCCCTAATGAAAATATAATATTATTTAACATGTTTTATTACAGTGTATTAAAAAAAATTAGGAACTTATTAATTATTTATATGAATTAGGTATCCGAATTCTTATACCATTCTTTTCATTTTAGTGTTGGATTCAAAATCTAGCTTCAATAATTGAGTTAGCGGGGGTTCGAGGGCGGCAGCCCCCCTAATGAAAATATAATATTATTTAACATGTTTTATTACAGTGTATTAAAACAAAATTAGGAACTTATTAATTATTTAGGCCCCCAGCAATTTTTCTAAGCCCCATATCTCCCAAACGGATGAGAATAGACCCTACCTCTAGAAGCATTTTTTGTTTGTTTTGAACCCTAGAATATCCCCTAGTTCTATGGCAGGTTATTAGCGAAACACCCTGTATTTATCATTTATAACTGCACTTAATTATCAATTTCTATTTTTTTTTTACCTTGTTTACTATTAAACTAGAATTTGTATCAATTTTACTATATGGCTTTATTTCGTAAAATTTTAGAAAATGATATGGCTTTATTTCGCATTCAAATGCGAAATAAAGCCATACGCGAAAAAATTGGCGATATGGCTTTATTTCGCATTTGAATGCGAAATAAAGCCATAATGTCATTTTATGGCTTTATTTCGTATGGCTTTATTTCGCGCCACCTCTAGAAATATATATGAATAAAGTTTTTGACAAAATTTTAATAATCTTCTTGCACTTGATACAATGTTTTTTTAATTATTCGGTTCTTGTCTAGTCATATTTTAAAGATAATTAAAGATCAGAAAATAATTTTATAAAAAAAACGAGGAAGAGTGTAGTAGAGTAGACTGTGTCAACTCTGGGATACCCGTATGACCGTAATATATACATTATATCATCTGGTTAATTACTTTTGGCAAAATTTCAAACATTCAGCTTTATTAGGTGTAGAGTAATGCTCATATAAAAGAAGGAGTTGTATGGCAGCTACTGAAACCCTTTGCAGTAGGCCAACCAAATTTTGCAGTAACTTTGGCCATTACACTAAACTATTTTTTGCAAAATTTCAGACACCCAGCTTCATCAGGTGTAGTGTAAAGCTCATATAAAAGAAGAAGTTGTATGGCAGCTACTCGAACCCTCTGCAGTAGACCAACCAAATTTTGCAGTAACTTTGGCCATTATACTAAACTATTTTTGGCAAAATTTCAGACACGCAGCTTCCATAGGTATAGAGTAATGCTCATATAAAATTAGAAGTTGTATGGCAGGTACTCGAACCCGTGGACCAAAATGGCTGGATTTAAATAGCGATTCCGGTTTTTGCATAAAAACAAATTTGTGAAAATTTCATAATCCTAGCTCCTTTACTTTTTGAGTTATCGTGATGACGGACGGATGGACAGACGGACAGACGGACGGACATACACAGCTAAATCGATTTAGTTTTCGATTCTGATCCGATCCATACACTTGAGTCTATATCTACCCCACCTCCTTCTCTGCGTCACAAACGTAATGGCAAATTTATTATAGCCTTGGACTATATAGTCATACGGTAATAATTAAACTTTGTATTTAAATCTTTTTGACTTTTGTCACTTTAATTAAAAATCAAAATTTTGAAAAAAGTTTTTACATAAAAAAAAACTTCAAAAAGAATGAATCTATAATATTATGGACATTAACCATCAGTTTAAAAACTTTCAAATTGTTTTAGACTGTTAATTATAGACTTTGTTCTCTCTCGAGAGTAAATTAAAATTGAAAAGGAAAGGGATGTAAGGGAAATAAATAAATAAAAATAAAGGATTAGTTTTTTTTTGTTAAAAGATAGGGATTTTGTCCTCTCCATATCGATAATAATATAGAAATGTTGAAAATATAAAAATACATCCCAAACGCAAAAAATTTTCAAGATATCAAGTACATTTGGAATGAAATCCATATTAAGTACATAATATGAAATTTTAAAAAAATTAACAATTTAGCAATTTAGAAGAGCGAGTAATAAAAAAGATTATTAACTATATTAAACAATTATCAAGTTAATAACTAATGTCGCGAAGCCCTGAAAGTTCGAACGATTTCCGCACATAAATTATATTAATTTATAAACATATATTTGAGTCGCGACTGGCAATTTTGTGACCGAAACTCTAAAATTAACGTAAAACTAATTGCATCCTATAAATATGCAATATTTTTTCTAAAACTTAAGAAAGCAAAATTAATGTTTGATCGGCGCCTAGGTGCTATTGAATCCTATCCCTCATTGTAATTGCATCATTGCAATTCTGAATATTTTAACTTTAATATTAATATAAGCAAGTATCAAGCTACAATGCCTTAGGTCACCGTTAGAGCCGGCACATACAACGTATGCAAGATTCCCGCATTCCAAAGAAATTATTGAAGGAGAAAATATTGATTGTATATGATACGATTTTATACGTTATTTTTTGTTACCGAGTAGAAAATATTTCTTATATAGGTACAGTTCCTCCAATCTATATGAATATTTCTATATTTTTTCCGCATACGATGTTCAATTATGTGTGAACTATTCATAAAACATTAAAGATTATTCAAATTAACACAATGATTTTTACTTTAGCTTTAAAATTATCTAATAAAACAAACTGTTATGTTAGAAAAGGACTTCTGTAAGAATATTTAAAAAACTTAAAAACCAGTTAATATGAAGAGGCGTTGTTAAGTTTCACTTAATTAATTTTTATGCAGCGGTTGTGAAAAAAATTTTTTATTTAAAACTTTTTGCAAAAATTAAAATTTGGTTCATTAAATTTTAAATGTTAGTCAAATTGATAATAGTTTGGAAAGTATAATATAATATTCTAATAACTCTTTCTGAATCCAAAAAACTGTAAACCTAAATGCTGATCTTTTGATTAATTCACTAAATTAAATTATAAAAAAATATTAACAGGCTTTTTGATTTAAAAGTTAGTTTTAAAAGTATCTTAATCTTTTAAGGGAGTGGTTGCTTTGATTTGGTTGCTTTGTGTTAGTTCGCTAGCCACTATTTCAAACTGAAGCTAAAATTGTTCTGTACCTTCCGAATGAAATAACATTCGAATTTATAATGCTTTCCTAAAGTTTCAATTACAAGATCTTATTTACAATTAAGAGTTTGTTTAACGCAGAATGTATTTCACAACGGAGCCTAGATTTTGGAAAAAGAACCATTTTAGGGTTAAATTTTAATTTAAATAGACGACTAGATTAGAATTTAAAAGGTGTTACAAATTATTAATATTGTGGAATTCAAACAACAATAATGGCGTATCAATCAATAATCTAGAAAAAAATTTAAATATTAATATTATCTAAAGCTTTACTTAAGAAGAAAAGACTCCTAAGTCTGGAATTATGTTAAACTTTGTTGCAAAATTTAATTTTCTTGTATACCTTCATTGAGTAGTTTAGTTTTTTAAGTAAGAAAAATTAACATAATCTGGGATATGGAATTCCCACAGTTTTACAGTAAGGAAATTCTCACATTTTTACTAAAGAATCTCTTTACATTTTTTTTCTCGAGTAATTGAGTACCAATCTTGAAATATAAATTTTATTTTCTCAAATTTTTTTTCAAAATGCTGTTATTTAAAACAGATATAAACATTTTACGGTAATTCAAAGGAAACGAGAAAGAGTGAAGTAAAGTACACCATGTCAACTCTGGGATACCCGTATGTACGGTAATATCGACCTTATATTATAATCCGATTAATTACATTTGACTAAATTTTAAATACATAGGCTGTACATAAGCTTTCAGTTATGAACAAAAGAAAATATAAATTGAAAGGCAGCTCCTTGAACCTCTTCTACAACACCAGTCTAGTTAACTTTAATGGCCACTTTTTTATTCAGATGTTGGCCATTAAAGTTAACTACTTTTTTATTCAGATGTTGGCCATTAAAGTTAACTAGATACTATTGACAAAATTTCAGTCATCCACCTTTATTAGGTACAGATTAATATACATACTCATACAATAAATGAAGTTTTATGGCAACCACTCGATCTCACTACACTACCAAAATAAATTTTCCACAACTTTGGTCATAAAACTAAACTATTTTTGGTAAAGTCTCAGACATCCAGCTTCAATAGATATAGAGTAATGCTCATATAATAAAAGAAGTTGTATGGTAGGTACACGAACCCACAAATTCATACCTTTGAGTTTATATATACCTTCTTGTTTCTCTTCACCACAAACGTAATGGCAAGTTTAGTATATCCTTTTGAGCTATAATCATTCGAGTATAAAAATAAAGCTCAGGGATTCTAAGAAGACAATTTTGTATTACGATAATAATGTATAATACTTTGAAGTTGCATTTTTTTGCTTTTACAACTAAATGTCTTTTTAAATAAAATAATATTATTTTTTTCATTCAATCTCTAGCCACAACTCCGAAGAATTAGTGACTTTTATTAAGCTTTAATTACACGTAGCAACTAATTAAAGAGTTTAGTTAGTAACCAGAATAAACCAAACTACTTTTCGTATTTCATAGCTTCAAAATAAAAATAAAATGCATTACTTTAAGCTTGATTTTAAAACATTTGAATCCAAATTGGCCATTTGAATGTGAATGAATTTGGTCTTCATCCATTTTAAATTTACCAATACTAATTAAATTTCGTTATTTTATCTTAAACTCTATGGAAGTTTTATAAGCAGTAGGACGGGCGAAATCAAGATTTCTGATAATATACTAATAATGGTATCATCTTACTATTAGCGGAATTTTGGCATTCTTGTGATATTTAATATCGAAATAACAAAATATGAAATAAAACAAAAATAAAACACAAATATTTAAAGAATTTTTTTTTGTAAAAAGTTTAACAAGATTTTGTTTCTTAAATTTTGAAAATTTGAGAGAATTTTTTTGCTATTCAAGTATCTTTAAGTACCAATATAATGGTCTTAATAAATCTTACGAATATTGCTTTGTATATTTTTTTAAAGATTAGCAATGTAAAGTTAATATTTTCAAGTCTTCCTTCTGAAACAGATATTATAACTTTTTTGAATTTTTTATTTTAGTTTTAATTTAACTTTTTCTTAACATGGCTATTCAGATTATTAATTGTAATAGTATTATTTTGTATGTGTATAGGTTTGTATTAGCGTGAGTAAAGCATATTTGAAGAATGTTTTCTTACAGAACTCTGGCAAGGTTTCTCTTTTCGAAAAGATTAACTTTAAAATGAACAAATCTTCAATTTAATTAAAAACGAGGAAGATTATAGTTGCCCTTGTCAACTTTTAGATACCCGTGCATACCCACTAACCGTTATTTATTTCCCCTATGCTATTATAAATATTACAAAAAAAATATAAGAAAGTAAAATAGTTTAAAAAATATTTAACTTATTAGGTATCCCATAATTTTTTATTAACTTATTATTAACTTATTAAAAAAAAAAATAGCCCACCCTAAAAGTTGGTCCGAGTGATGTCCAACTTTGCCAACTAACTTGTCCTATTACTTTACCTGCCCAGTTTTGATTTTAACTTCGTAGCTTCATTAGATTCACAGTTATCGAATTGATTACTTTGTATGGCAGCTGCCCGAAAACGGGTCCGTAACATTTTGAAACTTCATATAAGTGCTCGATTCATTATATAACTAACAGTGTGTAATTTTTATCCTCGTAGTATTATCAGTTTCCAAGAAATTGATATTGGTGCAAAGAAGTTGTATAGCAGCCCCCCGAAAATGGGGCCGTAACATTTTGAAACTTCATATAAGTGCTCGATCCATTATATAACTAACAGTGTGTAATTTTCATCCTCGTAGTATAATCAGTTTTCAAGAAATTCATATTGGTGCAAAGAAGTTGTATAGCAGCCCCCCGAAAATGCGGCCGTAACATTTTGAAACTTCATATAAGTGCTCGATTCAGTATATAACTAACAGTGTGTAATTTTCATCCTCGTAGTATAATCAGTTTCTTAGAAATTCATATTGGTGCAAAGAAGTTGTGTGGCAGCTCCCCAAAACCTTGATCTGGTCTTAACCAAAAAGAATAGGGAACCTCAAAAATGTCCCAAAAATGTTTTGTGTGAATTTCAAAACTCTTGCTCTAATTTTTCAATTCCATCTCTTATAATTAATTTTCAATTCACGAATATATTAAACTTAAGCCAAATCAACTTCATATGATCATTATTCATATAATAATCATCATGATGATTCATCATATATATTCATAAATATCTATTAATATCAATAAGCCATTTACTTAAAAAAAATCTTTGTGTTCTTTTTTGCTTATCTTAAATAAACTACGCATCATTTAAATCATATGAAATTCTAACTCGAAATCGTACAAAAAAAAATACAAAAAAAAAATAAACAAAAAAACAAAAAAACAAAAACAAACAAAATTCATATAATTTCATGTTACAAGGTGCATAGCCATATTTCAAATTTTTGTATGAAAATATTGGAGTTAAAAAAGTTAGCTGTTCGAGAGCTACCCGAAGTTTTGGTCCGATCTTAACCAAAAAAAATAGGGAACCTAGAAATTGATTGAAAAATATTTTGTGAAAATTTCAAAACTGTAGCTCTTTTAGTTTTTGAGTTATCGTACTGACACACAGACGGACGGACGGACGGACGGACAGACACACATAGCTAGATCGACTAATTTTTCGATTCTGAGCCGATACGTACCCTTGACACTATATCTAGCTCGTCTAGATCGATGCGTTACAAACGGAGGAGCAAATCTAATATACCCGATGTCATATATATGTATATTTAAGAACTTTTAAAAGCCAAATGTATACGGTTACCATTCGATATTAAAATTTACCGTTATCTAATACTAAGTTTTGCAAAATTTTTGGCTCTTCATAACTTCTGAACGGCTCAATCAAGAAACTTGAAATTTTAGGAGAAGCTAGATTCTTAGAAATAAGTACGAGTCAGTTAAGAATTTTTTTTTTGTTACGCCCCCTGTTTAGGAGCTGAAAGGGGTCCAAAACCTTAAATTTTGCTATAAATTTAGCTTTTAAACACCTTTAGCTTGAACACCTGTCAATATTTTTTTTTATTTATATACAAAATTGAAAGCTCCAAAACGAAAGTTTCAACCAATGTCAAAGGTTTTTCTTAATTTTAACTTTGTCCGTCTGTCCGTATGTTTACAAAAAATTTTACACCGTTTGAAATAGAGAGAAGAAATTTTAACTATGAGTAGGTATTGCAAAAAAAATAATTTTATGGAAGAACTTTTTTCTGTAGCCCCACTCGTTACGAAGCTACAGCCCCTCAAATTTGGAAGAAACCCTTTATTTAAAACGTTATAACAAAAGTTCTATGAGGTATTTTTTCAATCTGAAAACGTCGAAAGATAGCTGCTTTTATAAGCTTTACAAACTGTTAAAAAACTTATTCATTGGGTTGCCATCGGTACTAAAATTTACCGTTATCCAAAACTCAATTTTTGCAAAATTTTTGGCCCCACATAACTTCTGAACGGCTCAAGCTAGAATTTTGGGAGATGTTAGATCTTCAGAAATTAGTAGGAGTCGGTTAAGAAAAGTTTTTTGTGGCGCCCCCCTTTTAAGAGCTGTAAGGGGTCCAAAATTGAAATTTGGCTTTTTTTAAGCACCTGTAACTTGAATACCCAAATGTCCAAATTTTTTTCTATTAATATGCTAAATTTAAAGGTCCAACATTATATTTTAACATATGTTAAGCGTTTTTCTTAAATTCAAAAGCCATTCTTTAAATTGAAGATAGTGTCTCTCAGTTTTATCCATTTTTGCTTAGATAGTAATATTCTAAGTAAAATTCCAAATTTTGGTTTAATTCCTAGAACCTAAAAAAATGGAGGGAGGGAGGGGGTGGTGAGTGAGATTAGATTCTTGAGAAATTTGGTAACCTTCCCCATTGAAGAGCCATTAGGACTTAAAAATTTACTATTTTTACAAGTAAGCAGTGACTTCTTCTCCCATAGTATATATTTCCAAAACTAAACTGATTTTTTAACACAATATAATTTTGATAATGTGCTTTTTTAAAAACCCTTGGTTTTTTTCATCACTTGTTTTTGATTAAGATCGGACCAAAACTTCGGGTAGCTCTCGAACAACTAACTTTTTTAACTCCAATATTTTCATATAAAAATTTGAAATTTTGCTATGCATCTTGTATTTAACATGAAACTATATAGTTATATACGGAATATAACTTTAACCTCCTACACTACAAATTATAAATTCTTTCTTTCCATTTAAATTATACAAGCTAATTTCCTTTCTCACGAAATTAGCTTAACTTTAATCTTTTAAATAATTCAATCATGCTAACGCAGCATTTCAACACATAAGTTAAACGCAAATAACTTTATTGTGTTGTTGTATAATAAATATCACAGAATGCTTAATGATTGTTGTTGTATAATAAATATCACAGAATGCTTAATGATTGTTGTTGTATAATAAATATCACAGAATGCTTATTATGCATTTTGTGTACAGTTAACTTTTAAGTTTTAAGTACAGTAATTATAAAATTGAATATTAATAAATCAGTCTTTTAAAAACCATTCAAGAGAACGTTTTAATTGAACATAACTGGCGCAGTCGGTAACGGTCGAGTGAAAAAGATTTAGCTGACCGTTTGAACCTCAAACCAATTTTATATTCAAACATTTATAAATAGTTTCAAATAAACATTTGGCATAAATAGTTTTAAAAAAAAAAAATTTAATAAAAAAAAAAAAAAAAACAGTAACAAAACAGTGAAAATAATAACTACTAAAGTTTTTAAAAAAAAAAAAAAAAATTATAAGATAATTTTTTCAAATTTGGATTTGGATAACAAATTACAATTAAAAACAAGTAGAAAAAAAAAATAAAAAAAAAAAAGAAAAAAAATATTACACTTTTTATCATATAAGATTTTTAAATAAAAATTTATTTTTGTTAATTGTTGAACATTAAACTACACTTTACTATTTATTAACGGATTTAATTATTTAATTTATATATGAGATCCAAAATTAAATTTACAAAATTGTAAATTAATTAATTTGATTTTTATTTGAAATTTTGAAAAACAAATACAAATAACATAAACTTAACAATTTAACTACGAAAAACCAAAACATAAAATAAAAACAAGGGCAACAAAAAAAAATAATAACCAACAACAGTAAACCAACAAGGGCAACAAAAAAAAATAACCAACAACAGTAAACCAACAAGGGCAACAAAAAAAAAATAACCAACAACAGTAAACCAACAAGGGCAACAAAAAAAAAATAACCAACAACTGTAAACCAACAAAGGCAACCAAAGCAGCAATAGTAACGCAACAAAAATCTAACATCAATCAACCATGGCAACATCATCTGGTTAGTCAATCATTTTTAATATTTAATAAAATTTTTATATAGTACGAAAAAAAAATTTTTGTGAACCGAAGTAATTTATTTATTCTAAGGAAATTTCTTAAATTTATTTACTAATTTGTATACTGATTTATTTACTTAATCACTTAGTTATTTAACATTAAATTAAAGTGAGAAAAAATTGATCTACTTATAAAAAAAAAAAAAATTAAATTTCTTTTAATTACTTAGTTATTTAACATTAAAGTGAAAAATTTGATCTACCTATAAAAAAAAAAAAAAAATTAAATTTCTTTTAATTACTTATTTATTTAACATTAAAGTGAAAAATTTGATCTACTTATAAAATAAAATTTCTTTTAATTACGTATTTATCTACCAATAAAGTAAGAAAATTAATTTACCTATTAAAAAAAAAAAAAAAAAAAGAAAGAAAAAATTTTAATTACTTATTTGCTAAGACCTATTTTTTTTTTTTGATTTGTCAAATTTATTTGCTACTACTATTTTATTTTATTTAAGTAAGTTTTACTTGATTGAGAAATATGGAAATAGACAAATTTAAAATTATGCTCGAAGTTGTGAGCAAAATTTCACCCTTCACGGGAAAAAATACAAACGACTTGACCGAGTTTATTGAACGAGTAGATGTGCTCATACCATCACTCAATACTTTTGACGCTACAAATACAGCACTAATTATAGGGTATATAAAAGACAGAATTATTGGCGAAGCTAGGTTGTCATTAAGAAAAAATGGAAATCCTAATACTTGGGACCAAATAAAACAAATTTTGATAACAAATCATGGCGAAAAGTTATCAGCTGAGACACTCTTAGACGAAATGAGATTATGTCGTGTCACAAAAAATATTGAAAAATTTTATGAAGAAATTAATAATTACCTCTGTAGATTAAACAACTATTATCTCTTAAATAAAAATTTAAACAGTGAAAATGTAGAAAGCAATAAAAGAATAGCTTTAAAAATATTTGAAACTAATTTACCTGAACCTGCACGTAGTATTATATACAGTAGGAGACCTAAGACCTTAGACGAGGCATACGAAATAATAAAAGAAGGTAATTATCAAAACCTTCGTGCGGAGAACTTCAAACCAAATTTAAATTATAATAATAATTTCAACAAAAAATATTATAATAAAAAAAATTTCACATCAAAACCAAATTATTCAAATTCAAATCAGGCATACCTAAATACAAATAAAATAAATTATAAAAACCCAAATAATTCTAATAAAAGTAATCCACATCAAGCATACTCAGGCCAAACAAATTCAAATTTTAACAAAAAAAATTATCAAAACTCTAGTTATTTTAATAAATATAATACTCCAAATAACAAAAATTTTCACAATGATAACAGAACAAATCAGTCTAAAATATCTAGAAATACAAATAATTCGGATGCAATGGATATCGCATCCAACCAAAGCTGGCCGATCGCCTGACTAAAACAAATGCCCTATATTATTATCAATACTCCTTTAAAAGTATTGAGATTTATTATTGACACAGGTGCTGAATTCAGCATAATAAATCCAAATTTGTGTCATCCTAAATATAAAATTAATTCTAATGTCCAAGAACTTAAAACTTTAAAACACAAAGTACAAACAAATACCAAATATAAGTTTCCACTTTTTGAAATCTTTAAAGAAAACTTTTCAGTTGAATTTCTAGAAATAGATTTTCACAAAATTTTTGACGGTTTAATCGGAAACAATATTCTTGATCCTCTAAATGCTATTATCGACTATAAAAATCGAACTATAAAAACTAACAACGCGATTCTTCCTTTCTTTTTAACAAGAGATGAGGAAAATTATCTTGCCAAAAGTTTCCAAGATAATCCTATTGAACTATTTTCAAACGAAGTTAATAATTTTAACGTTCTTGACCACATAAATATATCACATTTAAATAAAGAAGAGCAAAATTCATTAAGGAAAATTATACTGAATAATAAAAATGTTTTCTATAAAGAAAACGACAATCTTTCATTTACTAACAAAATTAAGCACTCAATAAATACTCAAAACGAAATACCTATATATACCAAACTATACAGATACCCAGAAATTCATAAGGACGAAGTCAACAGACAAATAGATGAGATGTTGAAAGATAACATAATTCAACACTCAAATTCCCCATACAATTCCCCAATTTGGGTTGTCCCTAAAAAACTTGACAACAGTGGAAAGCAAAAATGGAGAATTGTTATCGACTATAGAAAATTAAACAATATAACCGTCGATGACAAATTCCCAATACCTAATTTGGAAGACATTTTTGATAAATTAGGAAAAGCAAATTATTTTACCACCTTAGACCTTGCCAAAGGGTTCCACCAGATAGAAGTGGACCCGAAAGACAGAAAGAAAACCGCGTTTTCAACATCTACGGGACATTATGAATTTATGAGGATGCCATTCGGGTTAAAGAATGCACCCTCCACATTCCAAAGACTAATGAATCAAGTGTTGGAAAAATACATAAACAAAATTTGTATAGTTTATATGGATGATATCCTTATTTTCTCTTCATCTTTGCAAGAACATTTAGACTCTTTGCAAAAAATATTTCAAACCTTATCGAAGGAAAATCTAAAAATACAGTTAGACAAATGTTCATTTTTAAATCGGGAAACCGAATTTTTGGGACACATCGTAACGAAAGAAGGTGTTAAACCCAACCCAAAAAAAATAGATTCAATTTTAAAAATTTCATTGCCTACGACGCAAAGGGAAATAAAGAGTTTTCTCGGCATCACAGGCTATTACAGAAAATTTATACGTGATTATGCTAAAGTAGCGTATCCATTAACAAAGTATTTAAAAAAGGGAGCAAAAATTAATTTAAAGGATAAAGAATATTCTAAAGGTTTTGAAACATTAAAACGTTTGATCACATCAGATCCCATTCTAAAATATCCTGACTTTAGTAAAAATTTTCTTTTAACAACGGATGCATCTGACTTTGCACTAGGTGCCGTGTTAAGTCAAAATAATCATCCAATTTCATTTATTTCGCGTACTTTAAATAAGCACGAGAAAAATTACTCAACAATAGAAAAGGAACTACTTGCTATTGTTTGGGCTACTAAGCAATTCCGACCCTACTTATATGGTAGGAAATTTACTATCAAAACGGACCATAGACCACTTATCTGGCTCAACAATTTGAAAGAACCAAATTGTAAGCTTCAGAGGTGGAAAATCAAACTAAATGAGTTTACCTTTGATATAGAGTATCTTAAGGGTAAACAAAATGTTGTAGCGGACGGTTTGTCCCGCATTAATGTTGAAAAAAATTACGAACAATATAACAACGAAATAAACGAAAATCAAGAGGAAACAAATTACGATGAAGTAATACAACCTCTTTTAAACGAAAATTTAAACCAACCTTCTAATGAGATAAACAGTTTGAATTATGGGCTAAATTGTAATAACGAAGATGTTATATCAACTGGCGCCACGATTCATAGCGCTCAAGAAGATTCTAGTGATCTTATATATATCACGGAAAAACCTATAAATCTATTTAAAAACCAAATATTCCTAAAAGAAGGAAATAAAGAAAAAGTTTCTTTAAAAATCGTGCATAAAAAAATACAAAATACAGTGCATATAGCACAAAATAGCAATTTATTACAGCTAATGCAAAGAATTCTACCAGACAAAGGTCTGATCTGTGTTTACTGTGAAAATACAAAATTATTCCTAAAATTTCAAGAGCTTTATTCTAGAAACTTTGCTACAAATAAAAATTTGAGAATTTTAAAAACATCTCGAAATCTTATAAACGTTTTAGACAAAAATGAATTAATTACAATTATCAAAAATGAGCACTTAAAAAATAACCATAGAGGTATTAACGAAGTCTTCTTAGAACTGACACAAAAATATTTTTATCCAAATCTTCGCAAAGAAATAACTAAATTCATAAATAATTGTGAAACTTGCAGTCTTGCTAAGCACGATAGACATCCTGCAAAAATTCATTTCAAATTGAGCCCTATGCCAGCTCAATTTAACGACATAGTGCATATGGATATTTGGTTTCCAGAAAGAAACCAAATGTACCTAACAACTATTGACAAATTCTCTAAATATGCTACATTGCATAAATTAAATGATAGAAATTGGATTAGCGTTTTAGAAGGCATTAAAGAAAGAATAAGATACTTAGGTAAAATGAAAAAGTTAGTATCAGACGGAGATAGATGCATTATCCACAATGCCGTTGAAGAGTTTTTGAAAGAAAACGGTATCGAATTCCACCAAACAACTGCCGCTTTAAAAACTGGCAATAGTGACATAGAAAGACTACATGGAACTTTGAACGAACACTTGAGAATCATGAATGTCGAACGCACTAACGATACTTTAGACAACAATCTTTTTAAAATAATAAATTACTATAATAATTCTATACACTCAACAACAAAATTAAAACCTATCGATTTTTTAACAAAAAATTTAGACAAAACCGATATAGAAAAACTAAAAAATAAAATTTTAATTCAAAAATTAACCCATAATGAAAAAGTTAATAAAGCTAGGCAACACACTCCTAATTTAAGTGAAAATATTGTAAAAAATAGAAACATAGCAAAATGCACTCCAAAATATAAGAAACTAACAAATTATGAAAAAATTAATGACTACATAATTGACAAAAATACAAAAAGAAATACAAAATTTTACAAATCCCAATTAAAACGAAAATATAATTACCAAACGCTTACTCTTTTTAGGAATGGAGTCTAAAATCTTAGCCATAATTAAACTAATTATGCTGCTGAACCTAGAAGTAAATCGCGCACAGGAAATAGAAGTCACACCGTTATTCGGAGACAACGGTTATACAATCTTAAAACTAAACGAAATACAACTCGTAGACAGCTATTCGAAAATACTACACATTGTAGACCTAGATCAATACCAAAATCTAATTAATACGATTGAAACAAATATTGATTCGTTAAATTTACGAGAAACAAATCCTAACTCTTTACTACTTGTTAAAGAATTAGAGCATTTGAAACAAAATTTTGAAACCATTATTCCCCCCATCCATAGAAATAAAAGGGGCCTGCTAAATGTATTAGGCTCGGGATTAAAATTTATCGCTGGTACAATGGACGCAGAAGACGCAAAACAGATTTCTGACTACATGGATAACTTAAAACAAAATACACAACAATTAACAGAACAATCTAACAAACAAATAATCATAAACCAAAAATTAATAACCTCAATAAATAACATAAAAACGCATATTAATAATCAACAACAACAGATTCAAAAATATTTATCTAAAATCATTACTGAAACAAACAAAATGATACAAGACGATTCAAAATACGTATTACAAATATACGTAAACATAGCACATATGAACAAAGAAATCGACGGAATCAAAGACATAATATTGCTTAGTAAACTAAACGTACTAGCACATGACATTCTTTCGCCTAACGAAATCCAAGATTTCAATATAACAACGGAAACTTTTCCGTTTATTAAAAGTAGCGTAATGTTAAAAGAAAGAAAAATTATTTTAGCAATTCTAATTCCAAAATTCACTGTTGAAAAATATTTTAGTGCTATTGTAATTCCATTTCCAAATCAAGTAAAACAAGAACTAGATATAAGTAATGAAAATATTATAGTATCTGAAAAAAAAATAATATTTACATTTGAAAAGCAAATTGTTGAAAAAAAAGAATTAAAATCACATAAAAATAACTGTATTTCAAATTTATTTAATAAAAACAATACATGTAACTTTAAAATTAACAATAAACCGTCTATTGAAGAAATAGATTCGGGCTTGTTAATCACAAAAAACATTGAACAAAGTAAATTATCACAAAATTGTCAAAAAGAAGATGTTATAATTGAAAAACATAATTTAATAAAATTTATAAATTGTGATGTAACAATTAATGATGTAATATTTATAAATAAAATTAAAATGTATCAAAACAAAATTATGTTACCAATGTTGAACCTAAAAATAAATAAAATAATAAATAATTTAACTCTGGAAAATGTAAATTTAGAAAATATAGAAAATAGAAAAACTATTACATACATAGATTTTAAGAACAAAATATTTCAATACTCGCTAAGCTCTGTGACATTTGTAATAATGCTTATCATTATAATGCTTATAATACTTTTAAAATATCGTGAAAAAAATAAAGTTAATACTATTGCACAAAAAGTTTGCGATACACCTATGATAGAGAACGCAACACTTAATAATTTTTCCGGGACGGAAAAATCTAGGTGTGGAGGAGTTATATACGGAATATAACTTTAACCTCCTACACTACAAATTATAAATTCTTTCTTTCCATTTAAATTATACAAGCTAATTTCCTTTCTCACGAAATTAGCTTAACTTTAATCTTTTAAATAATTCAATCATGCTAACGCAGCATTTCAACACATAAGTTAAACGCAAATAACTTTATTGTGTTGTTGTATAATAAATATCACAGAATGCTTAATGATTGTTGTTGTATAATAAATATCACAGAATGCTTAATGATTGTTGTTGTATAATAAATATCACAGAATGCTTATTATGCATTTTGTGTACAGTTAACTTTTAAGTTTTAAGTACAGTAATTATAAAATTGAATATTAATAAATCAGTCTTTTAAAAACCATTCAAGAGAACGTTTTAATTGAACATAACTATATGAATTTTGTTTTTATACCCGTGCATACATATATGACATCAGGTATATTAGATTTGCTCCTCCGTTTGTAACGCATCGATCTAGATGAGCTAGATATAGTGTCAAGGGTACGTATCGGCTCAAAATTGAAAAATGAGTCGATCTAGCTATGTGTGTGTGTCTGTCCGTCCGTCTGTGTGTCAGCACGATAACTCAAAAACTAAAAGAGCTACAGTTTTGAAATTTTCACAAAATATTTTTCAATCAATTTCTAGGTTCCCTATTTTTTTTGGTTAAGATTGGACCAAAACTTAGGGTAGCTCTCGAACAACTAACTTTTTTAACTCCAATATTTTCATACAAAAATTTGAAATTGTGCATGAAATTATATGAATTTTGTTTTTTTGTTTTTTTGTTTTTTGTTTTTTTTTGTAGATAATGATTTCGAATTAGAATTTCATATGATTTAAATGATGCGTAGTTTATTTAAGATAAGCAAAAAAGAACACAAAGATTTTTTTAAGTAAATGGCTTATTGATATTGATAGATTGATAGATTATGAATATGATGATTATTATCTATCATGATGATTATTATATGAATATGATCATATGAAGTTGATTTTGCTTAAGTTTAATAGGTATATTCGTGAATTAAAAATTAATTATAAGAGATAGAATTGAAAACTTAGAGCAAGAGTTTTGAAATTCACACAAAACATTTTTTGGACATTTTTGAGGTTCCCTATTCTTTTTGGTTAAGACCAGATCAAGGTTTTGGGGAGCTGCCACACAACTTCTTTGCACCAATATGAATTTCTTAGAAACTGATTATACTACGAGGATGAAAATTACACACTGTTAGTTATATAATGGATCGAGCACTTATATGAAGTTTCAAAATAAATTGAATGTAATTTTTTTCACACGTAACTCGACGTCACACAATTTTTAATTTGTTTTAATTCTGTTGGGTGAATAGACAGCACCAGATCAGACCGCGCCTTTCTGTCAGCTTCTATCCAGTTTTTGACTGCCGTTTCAGATGTAACATCATTTGTTATTAATTTTGGTTTAATAATTTCACCATTTACATATGGCCATGCATCGTTTTTTATTAAAAGTGCTTCAACTTGCAACCTCCACTTGTCGAAGTTATCCTTCATAAGCGGCTCAATCCGTGTAGTAATACTACTCATTTTGTTATTAAAATTATTTCCAAAAAATCTTCTTTTGTATTATTTATATATTTCAGCGCCACAAATTATTATTTTTTTTTAATGCAAACTATTATTTCCTTCCTTTTAATAATGACGTTCTGGGCCCATAACCTGTTGTTTATGTAAAGTGAAAACACAACCTTTAATCTTGAACTATATTTAATGAGTGAGTAAGAAAATACATATGTAATATAAAATACATAAAATTATTCTATTACAATTTACATTGGTATTTAAACGTTGTTTACACAGGCAACGTATTTTTACATAAAATGTGATCTGTATATTTTATCTTTGTTTTTTCAATAGTTTCAAAATGTTACGACTTCATTTTCGGAGGGCTGCCATACAACTTCTTTGCACCAATATGAAATTCTTGGAAACTGATTATACTACGAGGATGAAAATTACACACTGTTAGTTATATAATGAATCGAGCACTTATATGAAGTTTCAAAATGTTACGGCCCCATTTTCGGGGAGCTGTTATACAACTTCTTTGCACCAATATGAATTTTTTGGAAACTGATTATACTACGAGGATGAAAATTACATACTGTTAGTTATATAATGAATCGAGCACTTATATGGAGTTTCAAAATGTTACGGCCCCGTTTTCGGGCAGCTGCCATACAAAGTTGTCAATTCGATAACTGTGAATCTAATGAAGTTACGAGGTTAAAATCAAAACTGTGCAGATATAGTAATAGGGCAAGTTAGTTGGGAAAGTTTGACATCACTCGGACCAACTATTAGGGTGGGCTATTTTTTTTTTTTATGGTTTTTTTTTTCTTTTTGTTTTTTAGCAAAAATTATGGTATAATGAATTAAAAATTTAATTTTTTTTTGATCTTTTGTTTTTTTAAGCAAAAATTATGGGATAAGTTAAATTTTTTGTTAACTAGGTATTTTACTTTCTTATATTTTTTTTGTAATATTTATAATAGCATAGGGGAAATAAATAACGGTTAGTGGGTATGCACGGGTATCTAAAAGGTGACAAGGGCAACTATAATCATCCTCGTTTTTATTCCTTTTCCACTCCTTTAAGGAGAATATGACATATACCAGGTCTATTTAGACTTGACTTCAGTTTCTTTAATCGTTATATTCCGCAATAACTCGGCTGTAAAATTAGGAATACAGAAATATTAATTTTCTGCGTCATCTATTATCCCTACACAAGAGTTATTTAAATACTTATATTAAATCTTAACTTAAATTACGATATTAACTATTACGTTACGATATAATAATACAATTTTTCGATATTTTTTTATTAGATATATGATATCATCGGGGTTTGAACCCGAGACATCCACATGAAAAGCGGTGTCTTTACCACTACATCATTAGTCAAACAATTTTTTTACATATAATATTCCTAAATTTTATTTAATAATAAATCCATTAAGATAATAAATTAAAAAATTTTAATAAATAATTTAATTAAACAATATAACTCACAGATAAAGAAATAATTTATAATTCAAATCAAAAATTGTTACTCTATATGTATAACACATAAAAATATGTTTATTGAAAGTCTAAGATGTTTTAAGGTCTAGTACAGGTGTGCCTTGCTACTTTAATACAATATGTTTCCTACTGCTTCAACATGTACATATATTCCATAGCAGCATAGACTCCAAATAATTCCTATCAGTTTTAAAATTTTATGCCCGTAGCTTTGTGACGCAGTAAAAGAGGGTGGCTACATATAGACTAAAACATATGATTCGCATCCAAATCTAACTGTAATTCGGTTTAGCTAAAGTGCCCGTCCGTTTATCTGCCCCAAAAATAAATCAAAAATTAAAGAAGCCAGGATTTTGAATTCACAAATTCATTTATAGGCAGAAGCCGTCGTCGCTATTGAAATCAAACCACTTTTTTCAACTCGGATTCAAGTAAGTCCCATACAACTTCATTTTTAATATGATAGCTTAATATTTATTAAAGCCGGGGTAACTAAAATTTTGTCAAAGGTAGTTTAAAATAAAATAAAATAAAAAAATTTAAGGTAGATCTTGGGAATTTGTTACTGTGTTAATATAAAATTAAATTGCTGGTATAAGAAACAGTTCTTTTAATGTTTCAAAACTTTTAAGCTTAAAATGTTGAAAATTTTCATTAACCAAAAATTGATGGTAGATCTTTTGCATTTAAAAGTAATTGCTGAAATGGTGACAGTTCTTCTTTCAGATAGTCTTAATGCAGCAATTTACTTTTATACGTTTTTTATTGGAGACTGTTCAGTGATTGATATGTAAAGATAAAACATTTTGAATTAATATTATATATCTCAAAATAATTTAACCCGATTTCCTACAATATTTGATATTATTATATTATACATATATGATAATATATTTAATCTATTTTAATTTACATATATATAACATATATATGTATAACATAACATGTTAAATTAAATATTATTATAATTAAATATTTATCTTTACCAAATGGCATTAATGACAATCGAATAAATATAAATACATAATAGGAATGTTATTCGAATCTTGTCCACAATATGAGATCTATCTATGTAGACATGACATGAATAATAAAATATTGAAAGTGAAAGATTATAAGAACTCAAAATACTATTAGGAAATTTGATTGTTACATTACGACTTTTAAATATAAATAATAATTATTATGTATTATATTTAAATATACAATGCTTAATCTATATATATATAAAAGCGAAAGTTTGTTTGTATGTTTGTTTGTTTGTTTGTTTGTGTCTTATAGACTCCTAAACTGCTCAGCCGATTCTTATGAAAATTTGTATATAATTTATATATATTATATAAGTTTTGCTCTAACTTCAAATTTTGTATACGTGATGCTCTTCGAGAATTGAGTTGACACTATTAACAGATTTGGAATTTGTTAATCAATGCAGGCCGACGATTAGCCAAAAAAAATGTTGCAAGCAAAAATTGTTCGATTTTGCGCAGTACTGCTTTGGTCAAAGAGAAAGTCAAAAAACATTTTTTGTTGAGTTCCGTTAACCCATTGCGACACAGCGTCATTTTTTAGATTTTTTCGTTACTTCACTTTAAATTCGAAACGGTTTGACAGGACTACTCCAAATTTTGTATGCGCGAAGCACTTTGAAAATGGAGTTGAGTCTGTTAGCAGGCTTGGTGTTTGGTAACATATGTCGGTTCTACGATTGGTGAAAAAAAATTTTCGAAGTAAATTACGTCCAATTTTGGGAAGTAATTAGAACTTCTTTGAATTACAGGACCTTAAAAAATTAATAGAATAATCCTAGCAAAATGATTTAAAAAGAATTGCTTTAATACATTTTAAAATAACATTTACACCATGTGTAATTTTTATGTCAACTTTTTGCAGTAACATCAACTTAAATTAAACCTCCATTGAGAGGCGCAGCAACGCACGACGGGTATTAGCTAGTATTATAAATAATATTATATAAATATATTACATACCTTCCAGACATATTTACTTATATTAACAAAAAATAATTGTATAAATTCAATTAAAATATTTTGCCATCAGAATATTTTGTAATTAATTTTCATTGATTTATAAAAATGTTTAATATGAATATTATAATTAATTTATGCATGAACTTTAGTAGCAGTTATTTAATTCATTATATTTTATTTAAAATATAAAAAATTTATTTATAAAACAAGTATTTTAATTTAATAAATACCTATTTAATAAAATAAATTGATTTAACTTAAAAACGAGGAAGATTATAGTTGCCCTTGTCAACTTTTAGATACCCGTGCATACCCACTATAATATGAAAAATAAACCGTTATTTATTTCTCTAATGCTATAATATATTACAAAAAATATAAAAAAGTAAAATAGTTTAAAAAAATTTAACTCATTATCCTATAATTTTTGATTAAAAAAAAAAACAAAAAAAAAAAATATTAATTCATTATCCCATAATTTTTGCTTAAAAAAAACAAAAAAAAGAAAAAAAAAAAAAAAATGCCCACCCTAAAAGTTGGTCCGAGTGATGTCCAACTTTGCCAAGTAACTTGTTCTATTACTTTACCTGCCCAATTTTAATTTTAACCTTCTAGCTTTATTAGATTCACAGTTATTGAACTGAAAACTTTGTATGGCAGCACCCCGAAAATGGGGCCGTAACATTTTGAAACTTCATGTAAGTTTTTGATTCATTATATAACTAACAGTTTGTAATTTTCATCCTCTTAGTATAATGAGTTTTGAAGAAATTCATATTGGTGCAAAGAAGTTGTATTGCAGCCCCCCGAAAATGAAGCCGTAACATTTTGAAATTTCATATAAGTGCTTGATTCATTATGGAACTAACCGTGTGTAATTTTCATCTTCCTGGTATTATTACTTTTGAGGAAATTCATATTGGTTTAAATAAGTTGTGTGGCAGCTCCCGAAGCTTTGGTCTGGTTTTAACCAAAAAGAATAGGGAAGCTAAAAAATGTCCAAAAAATGTTTTGTGTAAATTTCAAAACTCTAGCTCTTATTTTTCAATTCTATCTCTTGTAACTAATTTTTAATTCACAAATATATTAAACCCAAGCAAAATAAGCATCATATTATAATCATACTCATATAATGATCAGATCATCATGATCAAAAATTATCATCATATTCATAATGATTTTAATTCATAAATCTCAAAGTACAAAGTCCAAATCTAAAATTTTTTTAAAAATTTTACGCATCATTTAAATCGTATGAAATCGTAACTCGAAATAGTTATCTACAAAAAAAAAAAAACAAACAAAAACAAAATTCATATAAATTCATGTTAATACAAGATGTGCAGACAAATTTCAAATTTTTATATGAAAATATTGGAGTTAAAAAAGTTAGTTGTTCGAGAGCTACCCGAAGTTTTGGTCCGATCTTAACCAAAAAAAATAGGGAACCTAGAAATTGATTGAAAAATATTTTGTGAAAATTTCAGAACTGTAGCTCCTTTAGTTTTTGAGTTATCGTGCTGATACACGGACGGACGGACGGACAGACACACATAGCTAGATCGACTTATTTTTCGATTCTGAGCCGATACGTACTCTTGACACTATATCTAGCTCCTCTAGATCGATGCGTTACAAACGGAGGAGCAATTTTAATATACCCGATGTCATATATGTATGCACATATTATATATTCGGAAACTGGAGACATAATGTATCGTTATGTAATGACGTCTCAAACTGACGTCATGGAGGTGGATAGGCCACATTCTGAGAAACCACCAACTAACATAACAAGAATGGCCCTAGAATGGAACCCCAAGGTAGTAGGCGGGGTCGACCCAGCAACACCTTGCTTTAAACCGCCAAGGCTGAACTAGCAAGAAACGGGAAACTTGGGAACAGATCAAGTTGTTAGCGAACGATCGAATCCAATAGAAGAAAAAAGTGGATGACGTATGCTCTCACAAGAAGTAACAAAAAAAAAATAAAATAAAAATAAAAAAAAATGCAATGACGTCATTTAGATCGATTATCACCTCTTCGCGGAATTATATTCTTTTAATTTGACTTTTTTTACACGTGTTATTATGTTTTTGAATATTTTAGACTATCCAATACTAAAGTTATAACATTAATGTAATTAATTAAAAATATTTGATTACACATTGAAAAGTTTAACAAGATCAAAAATCAAACTTCTATTATTAGAAATTGCTAATCAAAATTAAATTTTTACCATTTTGATTGTTGGAAGATGATAAAAAAATTCAATTAAATACAGTTCATTGCCATACAAAAAAGGACAAAGAAGTCTGGGGTTGCAATTCATATTCATCCTGTCTTTGCCAGGTTGACACTTTTATAAGTACGCAGTTCTTATTTCAAAATTAAAATTCTTTGTCCTCATGTTAAATCTAATACTCGTATCTATTCAAGTATAGCATTTACAATATGTTACATGAAATTATAACAAAATTAGAACTGAACAACATAAACAATCCTTTATTATCCTTGTTTAGTAATTTATCTGTAAAATTTCATTTCCTTTTCAATGTTCAAAGACTGAAATAAAATAAGAAAAAACTTTGTTTGTTTGGCAGAATAATGAATATTGTGAGTTGAATCAATCAACTCTTAAGTTAAAATAGGTACTTTTAGAAAAATTATTTTGACAATTTAAGTTCATTTAGTATCAGACATTTATTTTGTAAGAAATTTCTTACAATTAAAGTTAACAAAATGAGGAGCGCCTCCTTATGCCGAAATTAAAAAGTTCGAAAGGATAAAATCAAAAATTGAACATAAATCAAAGAGTTTTTAAAAAATTAAACTCCTAAAACTTTAATAAAGTCTTTAATAAGTTTAAGAACTGAATAATTACAAAAGTTAATTAGGTTCGATTTTTCATTTCGCTTATATAACATATATAAAGCGCCTCCGACGTGTCATAGGCCAACAGGTTATAAGCGCGTAATAGGGTTTTATCGAATCACTACGGACGGGGCGAACTCTGTTATAAGCAGTGGGATGCATAAAAAACTTGAAAACAATTTTAGAGGGTATAAAAGCAATGTTGCAATTGAATATGCGAGAACTTATATTAGAAGAGATTTTACGCATGGATTTTGATTTAAGAGCGATTTTAAATTTAATATGGTTTCTATTTTTGTTCCACGATGATTTGAGGCCGCAGATCACAATATTTTAAATTTTTTGTTCTAAACATAGATATTAAATATAAAAACTTTTGTAGGTACTTACGAGCTGAATTTAAAATTAGAGCATCCTGTCTTTCCAGAATATTTTTAGATTTTCCTAATATGCATTCCATTAGTATATTTTAATTTCGGCCTTCAATGCTTTGGTTGGGATTGTATAATTTTGCTAATTTGATTTTGAAATATTTTTCTAATTTTGAAATTTTTTCTTTGAAAGAATTTTGCATTTGCGACTTCGTTCCAGTTCGTTAAAAATATAAGAAAATCTCAAATTTTAAATGATACTTATTCTGTCCAAATTTTTAAACTTTTTCAAATGTTTTTGAAAAAAAAATTTGTTTTAAATAAAGAAGTATTTTCAAGTTTTATAGAAAAAAAAAGCTGGGTTCTCAATATAGCACTTATAAAAACACAACTCCTATAAAATAAAATCCTTTTTACTCAATTGGACAGTATGGAATCCTTCAATATTTTCTTAAAGGCAATCTGCTATTAACTGAAAATATTTTATACTTTTTGTCTTTGTCAATTTGACTGCATGTCTAGTTCATATACTTAGTTGTTTATATACCAATTATTTCCACTTAATTTTTTTTTTTTAATAACATGTCCTTCGAACTATAAATTCAAAATTTAAAAGGAAAGTACTCTTGGACTTAGACAACTTTTTAATTTGATTTTAAAATATCTAGATTCTCTTACTTTTTTAAATTTAGTAATTTCTATGCATATTTATATATTGAAAAACTTTAAATGTATATATCTTCAAATAAAAGTGGATGTCATATTTTTGATATTTTACATTTTCCAAAATTGGAATAATTATTTTTGTCTGTTGGAAGTTTTAAATTAATTTTAAAAATCTTTTTAATCATTTATTTAATATTTTTGAAGAATCTTTATAGTATTTTTACATGAACTTGGTCCTCTTTCGGATGAAATTTGTAAATTGGCCTTTTTCAATCAACCCCTTTTATTGGGATCCAGTATTCGGAACCGAATATTTAAATAAAAGTACTTTGCAATTTTATAGTAGAATCAAAATACAGTAAGAAATATTAAAAGAGTTTGACTTTTATCAAAAAATAGCCCCCATAAATTTAGGTGCGTTTTTTTTAAGATTTATCTTAATTTTTAGCACATTTTTCTTTTTTTAGCACATTAAATTTTGTTTAAAAATGTGGCTATATAGTTTCACTAAGTTCGTCGGTCCGTCCTGTTTTTAACTACGACTAACTAAAAAATTTTAGCAACTGGTAGGTATTGCAATAAAACTAATTTAATGTCAAAACTTGTTTCTGTAGCCCCACCCTTTACGGATCTACAGTCCCCCAAAGTCGGAAAAAGTTCAATATTTAAAACGTTATAACAAGCGTGCTATAAGGTACATTTTCAATCTAAAAACGATTGAAGATCCTTATAAATCACAATAAGTTTGTTCAGTAAAAGTCTAAAAAAAGCCATCAGTTTTAGGATTTTCTTATTTCTATAAATCAAAAACTTATTTACCAGGGTATATTTTCCAAATTAATAAAATAAATTATAAAATACTCAGTATGAAACACTATATTATTTTTAAAATGTAGTTTTTTAAAAACCCTTGGTTTTTTTAATTAACTGTTTGTAATCTTAGTTTCTCTTACAGAATTGGAAACTAAGATTTTTGAATCATTGAATCTTTTGAGTCCCAAGAACTAGGTTTTTTTAATAATTTTAATTAAACTTCTGAGTCCCAAAATAGAGGACGTTTTTAAGCTCAGAGCTAAATTAGTTAATAAATCAAATTAACTTGCAAAATTTAATATATTTGTAAGAGTATACATAAAAAGGCAAAACTTTATCAGTTTATTCTGATATTTCTTCTACTCAAGTTTCCTCAACTATTTTTTTTTCAATTATAGGTGGTGCGTCTTTAATTACCTTACATTTATTGAAAACATTATGTATTCGTAATTAAAATCCGAAACCTTGCGTTAATATAGAATCCTTCTCTATCTTTTGGTTGCCAAATAATTTTCTTATCATATCAGTCACCAGATTCAAAATATTAAAAATAACTTTAGATAAATTTCGGACTTATTACCGTCTTCAACTCTCAGGTTTTATAATTTTCTTCTATTAATTATTAAAAAATTTTTTAGCATTTTTATAAATTTTTGTGTGAAACATGAATAGCTGTATAATTTTATACTACTTGTATTAAAAGTTTTTCAGTCAATAAAAGCAGCAAAGTCTTTAATAGTTAAGGAAAGTTTTTTCCTTTTTCTTCAATTATTTTTGAAAACTTGTTGAAAATTTTATATTTTTTCAATTTAGAATGCACGAATTTTGAAACTTTAATTTATTTATTGTAGTACTATAGACAATAGTAAATATTGCCTGATATTATAATAGTCCTTTGCCTACTTGGCATTTGGACTTCTCATTAACTATTATAATATATACTATATTGTTTCATTATATAATTATGATCCGACCAGGATTTGAACCCGAGAATTTTCTATTGAAAAGCCATCTTTTTGTCCCCTGAGCTATCGATCAGATATTTTTAAAATGTAAACGATAGAAAAACTGAATAAGGACTTGTTTAAAATAATATTGCTTAACCTTTTGAATAATTAATAAATATTTGTATGTCGAAATTAAGGAAGCCTTTTATCTTACGGGTTTGTTTCAGGAATTGCTGCACTTTACCTTCATTCACATATTTCCTAAAATTGCAATTTCAATTTTGTTTTATTGTTAACTCCGAGAAAATACTTTTATCCAATTGAAATTTGATACATGCTCTTAATATGTTACAACATAATAATGTTCAATATTAAGTTCCTACAGCTACAAAAAAGCATTTCTCAAATGAATCAAAGATGTGCTATTGTTATTTTGTTCTCAATGGACAAAAGCTTATACAAATATAAGATCTATAAATTATTCCATATCAAGGACAAATCTATAAGATAAAACATTACATTGCATAATTTTTATTAAAAACTATCTTATGAAAATAAATATAGGACTCTCGTTTCGAAATAATTCACATTCGTTTTTTTTTTAGCATTTTCTGAAAATAGAAAATATTATGTTTTAATAAGTCTATTATTATTTTTATATAAATCCAAGAAACAAAAAATAAGAGTCATTCAAATATACGAATCTACAAATATAATACACATTTACTTAAACATTATTTCCTTTTTCATATTGTAGAAAATTGAAATTGAAAGACTTTTGAAATAAAATAATTTTTACCCTTGACATAAATAAGGTTAATTAATTCTGTATACCCTTCAGACATATGAACTTTATCTACTTTTAATATTTTTACAATAAAAGGGTTATATATGTGTACATAGATAATATATGTATCTATATATATATTGCATGTACTAATTAAATGAAAAAATATTATTACCCACAATATTTGAACAAATAAAAAGTAGGTACACATAAGTTTGAATAAAAATAAATAATAAAAGAAAATTAGAAATTTTAAGTTGAAAAAAAAGAAAAATAGTTATTAATTAACTTTATATATTAAATATAGTCTTTAATTTTTATTTTTATTTGATCTTACTTTTACATAAATTTGTTTATTTTATGTTTGAGTTCGTAGTTATGGTAAAAATCCAAAAGTTTCATGAAATCTTAATTCTTAATATCTTTGAAGCAAATTAATCCAGCATTTCAAAGCAACAACTGTCGCTACACTAATTTTTATTCTGAAAAGGTTTTAACAATTTAGTATTAAACTGATTTATTTAATATTAAAAAAAAATAAATATAAATAATATTACATATTAAATAAATTAAATTTTAAAGCTTTTAAAATTCTATTGCGCAATAGAATATTTTCCTATTCATCCTACAAAGGAAAAAAAATCACGGACGTACCCACACCGTATTTTGTATACATACTACACTGCCAAAAAAATTACGTCCTTAAAAACATATTTAGGTACAACAAAAATATTATTCTTTTACAGTACAAAATGTTTTTTAAACAAGTGATGAAAAAGTCTAAGGGTTTTTAAAAAAACACATTTTCAAATTTATATAGTGCATAACTGAGTATTTTATCATTTGTTTTTATAAAAATATATATAAAAATAAATTATATTATTATAATTTAGTTATTTCATCAATTCATTATTAATAATATGATTAATATTGAAATCAATATTTAGAATATAATTCCAATGCAATCAAGAAAACCTCAATCAAGTGAAATATAATGTTGGAGCTTCAATGTTAACGTTTAATTTTGGAAAAATATGGACCCGTGAATAAGGAACTAAGCTGGGTCTCTCCTAGTTTCTAAGATATGGGAATTTAAATATTTTTTTTAGTTTTCATAATTTTACTCTTAACTAAAGATATCCTCTTTTAATCTTCTATCTTTTTCTATCTTTTAAACTTTCAAAACTTAAAAACCGGGCTTTTAAATTTAAGAAACGTTGAAATTTTAGCAATTGTTTTTTGAAAAAAAACACATTTTTCATTGTTTTTTTTTTTTTTTATGTTTTATATCTACTCACAAGTATGTATGCAGTGGTATATAGCAGTGCTCTAAATTAAGAAACACCTTGTATACTTATAATAAAATTTACCACTTAAATTTTGTATATTTCTAAAAAAACTTTTGACAGGTATTCAAGTTATAGGTGTTTAAAAATAGCAAAATTTCAATTTTCGAGCCGTTATAGTTACTAAATACTTAACGTAACAAAAAAATTTTGTTAACCGGCTTCTACTAATTTCCAAAGATCTAATTTCTCCCAAAATTTTAAGACCCTAGCGTTAAACGTTTAGAAGATATGTGGGTCAAAAATTTTGCAAAACTGAGTTTTACATAAAGCTAAATTTTAGTACCGTATGGCAATCCTATACATTTAAGCAATATATTTTTGTAAAGCCAATTAAAGCAGCTCTCTTTTATCTTTTTTGTATTGATTATACTTAATATATTGAAGTATACTTAATAGAACTTCTGTAATGCCAATTTAAATATAGAGCTTTTTCCGACTTAGGGGGACTGTTAGCCCGATTGGGCCTACAGAAAAAAGTTCTTACATGAAATTATTTTTTGACATCTTTTTCTATATTTTTAACGAAAATACGGACAGACAGAAAGACTGATGGACGGACGGACAAATTGAAACTAAAAAAGCACATTTGTTCAAAATTTTTTTGGAAATGTGCTAAAAAGAGCCTTACTATTAATTTGAAATAACACTCCGGAGCTTTGATTTTCTAAGAATTGGAAGTAAAAATGCAAGAGAAAAAGTACTTCCGCTAGGGTGAGGAGCTACACATATAATCACTTAGCTTTTAAAATAAAGTATTAAAATTAAATAATTAACAGTTTTAGAGTACTTTATTATTATTTTATCATATGAATTAAGCTATTTTACAAAAATTCTTCTAAACCCTTTCGGCTCATGAAATTTTGTTACAAAATAAAATAAATTGGAAAAAATTAATAAACAACATTTAACTTGTAACAAATATTTTTATTACTTTATTTTATTTTCACAACATTTAATTCATTTCTTGATTTCTTTATATTAATTTAAAAAAAAGACAACAACAATGTAACAAACTCGTAATGAATTTCAGTAAACATTCTTTTTATCTGTTAATCAACCACTAAAACTCGTTATCCTTTTTAAATAAAGGTACAAATTCAAATAAGTTTAAAACTGTGAGAACACATTTTTTATTACAACACACGTACATACACTTACATTTTTTTTGGTTTTGTACTAAATTCCATCGTTTATTTCGTAAAAAATTTCCATTCTTTTTTTTAATCATCAATTTTATTTATAACAAAAAGTTTCTATTGTTGATTGCAACAAAAAAATCAAAAAAAAAAAAAACAATAACAACAATTAAAATTAATTTTGAAAGTCGTTTTTAATAACATTAAAAGGACTGAAAGTAATTACACCAAAAAAAAAGAAAAAATAAAAATAATAAACAAAAAAAAAATTAATAGTAGATGGATTCTTATTTTAGTCCTAAATTTTTCCAAATAATACTTAACTACTCACTAACCATGACTAACCATGATTTTATCAAAATCTAATCTCTGTCTCTATATTAAGCTGGTATTTTTTTTCTCAGTTTAAAATCGAATGCACAATAAATATAGTTTCAGGTATATTCAAAATAATCCTCCGTTTATAACGCATCGATTAGATTGTGATGAATATATGGACCTTGCTATATATGGACTGAAACTTGGGATGATCGGTTCGAATTCTGAAAGCTTTTGTTCGAACCAAACTAGCATATGATTAAAACCAATAAGGATAGAGTCTTCAAATAAAATAGTGATGCGATCTTAATGAAATTTATACTGTAAATTACTAATGACGAAAGAAATGTTGATATTGCAAATGGGCAAAATCATAATTGCAAAACCATGGGTTAGTATTAATTCTGAAAGCTTTCGATCGAACTAAGGCCAAACAAGCATAATTCCGAAATCAATAAATACACAAACTTCAAATGTAGTACAAAGGTGTTCTTTCCTGCTTCCATTTTTTCCCCGCAATTTGGGATGAATTGAAGTTGTGTTTCAGGTACCTCCTATACTTCCAAGATTTTAAATCATATCTTTCAAATTAATAGAGATAGAAACTTAAAATTTGATACAATAGTGTTATGTTCTGATTCCATTGTGTTTCTAAAATTATAAATTATTTGGAGTGGTAGTTAAGTTACCTTCCAAACACATTTCTAAATCTAAGCTAGTTCTGTCCTGTTCCCATTATGTTCTTAAATTTTAAAATTAGTTAGGTGTTCGGTTTAACTATATCAAACGCCTCCCAAGACATAACAAGCCTATCTTTGAAATTGATAAAAGTAGAAAGTTGAAACTTGGTACAAAAGTGCTCTGACCTGGTTTCTTATTGTTTTTACAACTTTACAGGAATGAAAATACTGGTTCGGAAACTGTCACATGCTTCTTCTTAGAACAACCTTCGGAATTATTAAGATATGAAATTGAAAATTTATAAAAAGTAGTTCTGTCATATTAACTTAATGTTCCGGAAATCTGTGGTGAGTTAAAATTGGAGTTAGTGTAACTGCCAATTAAACTTTTCAGGTTGAAGGGTATTACAAATTCGGTTGCATCAAACAACTATTGTTTCATTAATTGTAACGTGAAAGTGAAATAAACTCTATACATATATTAAACTTTAAGCAAATAGTAACTGTAAACGGCTGGGTGGCACAGTGATTCAGTGCCGACCTTTCATACAGAAAGGCCCGAGCTCGCATTCTAGTGAAAGTGAAAAAAATTTTTCTGGTTTTCGACTCGACTCAGCTACCATTCGCCATTGGGTTCAAATTAATGGTTCATTCAATAATTAATAATTATATATCTTTAATAAAAAATACATTAATATAACAATATAAACAAATGCAAAATAAAAACAAATAATTCAATTAAATAATATAACTCACAGATATAGATTTCCATATACCCAAATATAAAATATTACAATATAAACAAAAAATAGAATTGTAAATATTGAAACTCTAAGACGTTTCTACATGTTAAAAGGCCTACTACTATCTCATGTTTAAATTGTATATGGAATTCAATAGGACCAATTCTAATAACACGAATATATTACGACCCCCTGTGAACAGTTGAACAGTTAGCGTTAAAAAAAAAAATCAACGACATATTATATAATAGGCACTGTGATGGATATGTTAGGGTGTCAGATAGTTGAGAAGAACAACTATGTAATCTTGCTTATTTTTAAAGGAAAACAACCAAGTTGAGTGGAAATTTTTCTAAAATACATACATACAAAAATATTTCCTTACTTCCTGGCAATTTTTTTCAAAGTGGACTTTTATTATTTTCCAAAACTTTTATTTTTTTCCAACATTTGTTGTTATTTTTTTTTTTTTTTGGTAAATTGATTTTTATTTTTCTTTAACCATTAAAAATTTTTTTCCTTAACATTTTAATCCTGAAAAGACCATTAAATCTTCAGTGGCTACAGAGGCTCATATCATATAAGTTGATACTATGATACTATATACTACCTTACCTTGGTATTATATTTAAAAGATCTCTTTATAAAAGACTTAATATAATTTACAAAATTTTTATAATACTACCATTATAAAATAGCACCTACATATACATGTAATAAGATATTTTACTATGATTATTTGGTTTTTAATGGTTTTCATCCATTTAATTTGAAATAATTTAGAAAGAAAAGAAAATTAGGAAAACAGTGAGATAAAAGAATGTAAAGTCATTAAATATTGTACATTTGTGATTTTATATAAAATTAAAGATCATCTTTTTAAGAATTATATCTAGATTTTTCTGACTCAAGGTAAATCGATGGTATAAAAGACACTAAATTAGAACATGGAATGGTAATACATTAAATAAATGATTTAATCAAAAATTATTTAATTAAGTTTTTCAACTATAGGTAGTAAGTAAGACTTTAAAAATTTAATTTTAATAAAAAGTAAAAAATGTGTTGCTTTTTGGTTTTAACAATGTATCCACAGCCTCATGCGTTAAAACAAGAGATTCAAATCACTCTCAGAACCCACGAAGGTGAATCTTGAACTATATACCTTAAAGGTAGTAGAAAGCTGTAAGAGCTTTTCAATAATACGGACATACAGTACTGGAAATTAGAATAGCCTCACATGATTTTTTTGCAATATTTTAAATGCTATATAATACATGTTCGAATAATTTATTTACAGGTGCTCCAATATTTCATTATTTTTATTTAGAAACAACATTTTAATTTTGGAAAAGTGGACTTTATTTATTCTCTATTTATATAAACAATTTGGAAAATCTAATTCTTTTTCGGCATTTTTGTCTGGGAAAAAACTGATCTCTTGCACATCAATCAGACTAAAATTAAGCTTTTCCTTTGTGAAAAACCAGTTGTTTGAAAAATTCCAGATACTGAAATCTAGCTGTTTAATCATTAAGGTGTATACTGAACTACATCCAATTTATAAACAAATTTTTTAAGAATTCAAAAATTTGTATCTTCAAAACGATTAAAACTACAGTGTTACCTTAAAACTTTTATCAAGGCTGCGGCTTAAATAAAAAATATATTAAATTTAAATAGAATATGACCGTTTCTTCCTTTTTATCCATCTCTTATTACACATCGTTGTTGGTACGAGTATATAACTAGCTGTACACTATATATGTATCTAAAAATATCGAATTCTTCATAAATAAAACAAAAATTAACATTTTGTCAATTTTCTAATTTTTAAAACCCCTTAACTATCTTAGCATAAGCTCACATTTGGCTTAACTAAAAAACGATGACCCCCTATAAAACTTAGAATTATTAAAAAATTAAATAAATATTTGATACTAAAATATTAAGTAAGTACTTAAAAATATTACTATAATATATTTGAAAAAAAAAAATGACAAATTCAAATTTAACGCAGATTTTAGCGCAATTTTAAGATTAAAAAGATTTATTTAAACAAACTAGGAATTAATCAATCAAAATTACAACATCATTTATTTTATCTGACTTTAAGCCTAGGACAAGATTGATGATTAATTCTAAAACATTTTGATAACAAAACAAAAGTGTGATTTAAAATATTTGGAAATTTTGATAATGAAAAGTTAATAAAATAAAGTACAAAAATATTTAATCATAATTTATCAAAATAATTAATATAATCATATTAAATTTTGGTAACCAAGGGTTTTTTAGTTATTCATTCAATCATAAATTTAACAGAATTGAAAATATTAAATCTGGCACTTTCTAAAAAATGATGAAAAATAAAAATAAAATTGAATTTATTAAAATTTTAGCAAATTAAAAATCAAAAATCAGTTAAAAAAATTCATCAGTTTTTTGACAGTTACCTATTTAAAAATTTTATGTTTTTGACTCCTACACACAAATATATTTACCTAATTTACTTAGACTTATATATATCTAACGATCCAACTCCTTCTTTCAAGTCACTTTCCTTAAAGGCGTCACTTCTAGCGTCACTTTGACATATAAGTAGAACATATTGATTTGGATAAAGATTGACCAAATAGAAAAACAACGCTTGAGTAAGCAACATTTGCTCTTGCCGATATTATATTTCCTGCTTTTTTGAAATTTGTTTTTAATATTAAAAAACTTTATGTTCAATTTATAGTTTGTACAATTTTAAAGATAAGCAATTAACAAGTGATGAAAAACAACCAAGGGTTTTTAAAAAAGCACATTTTCAAATTTATAATGTATTACATAGTGAGTTTAACTTTGGAAATATTTACTTGGAAATAGTTACTGCTTACTTATAAAATTTACTGCTAACAATAAAGTTTTAATTTTAAAGTTGTTATAGCCCTTCAATGGGGAAGGTTGCCAAGTTTCTCCAGGATCTAACTTCATCTAACTCCCCACCTCCCTCCGTTTTTTTAGGTTCTAGGAATTAAATTGTGAATTCCACAAAAATTTGGAATTTTACTTAGAATTATACAATCTAAGCAAAAATGGGTAAAACTGAGAGACACTTTCTTCAATTTAAGGAACCGCTTTTAAATTTAAGAAAAACCTTTAACATACGTTAAAATATTATGCTTTTGTATATTAAAAAAAAAAAATTGGACAGGTATTCAAGTTACATTTTAAAAAATTTTGTTAACCGACTCCTACTAATATTTGAAGATTTAACTTCTCCCAAAATTTCAGGACCCTTTCTTAAACCGTTTAGGAGATATATGGGACCAAAAATTTTGCAAAAATTGAGTTTTATATAATGGTAAATTTTAGTACCGTATGGCAACCCTATACATTTAAGCGTCATATTTTTGTAAAGCCTATAAAAGCAGCTCTCTTCTACCGTTTTTCAATTGAAAATAAACCTAATAGAACTCTTGTTATATCAATTTAAATATAGGGCTTTTTTATATAGGCACATTTGGAATTTATTCGCTACATACAAACAAACAAATAAACAAACTTTCGCTTTTATATATATAGATTGTAAACAAAATGACTTGGTAGATAATATAAAAGAAGCATTCAAACTTGCATTACCAAGAGAAGCTATACCAGCTTTTTCTACTTCAGCAGAAAGATCTTTTTCAAGTTTAAAAAATATAAAAACTTAGTTTGTCATTAATTTATATTGAAAAAAAAATATTGCAAGAACTCATACTTTTTATGAAGATGTAATAAATGTTTTTGCAACTAAAGAAAGACGAATAGAATTAAAATATCTAAGTCTTAAGAGTCTTAAAAGAATCTTAAAAGAATTTTTGGTTTTATATAAACTTTTTTTTATTTTGAATCAGTATGTGGAAAATCCACGAGCCGCCACTGGTAGGTACCTACTAGAGATCTGCACAAATATATTCCTTTATAAAAATTATCAAATGTATTTAAATACTGTATTCTAATTCTATCCATTCGTTCAAAACGATTTAAATATGGTGTATACTCAAACTACAACTTAACTATATTTATTCTATTCGTTGTATTTCAAATACAAATATTGAAAAGCTTTTTTTTTAACAAATACTTTGATGTTTTGAAAATCAAATTTGAATACTTCAAAACATTTTAAAATATACCAAGTATACAGAGTACTCTAAATATAATGACAAAGAAAAAGAAAAAAAGAAAACAAAAAGAAGATAAAAAAACAAACAAAGCAGTGATAAAACAAACAAAGATACATATTACTCATCGATATAATACATACTGGTTATACGTAGTAGGGTAGAAGCATTAGTATCCGAACAGTTTTAGTGTGCGAACACTATGTTTGTTTTCTTTAAAAAAATAAGAAATTTTGTAAGATAACAATATAAAATAAATACTACAACATAATTCTAAATGTATTTTACTAAATCTTATGAAGTTTCAATTGAATTAATCCTTTGTTGCCAGAGTTATACATCATTTTGTGTTTGGAAGTCTATGTGTGATAGTCGAAGTTGCGTTCTACTTGCAAAAAAAATAGTGCGACGTAATAAAAAAAGTTAGTTTTCTAGACTTATCTATTGATTTATATCATACGAAAATGATTTGTATTTATTGAAATATACTTCATTTGTGTCGTAAGATATTAAAATAAATAAATAACAGCTATTTTTAGCAAAATATTCACTGTTCGGATACTGAAACCGAAATTTTCCATATTTTTAGTTTCCGAACAGGCTGTTCGGATTCTAAAAATATGAGAAAAATGTCAAATTTCAGTATCCGAATAACTTTATTTTGTTTATATTTTGTCACGTATCTGAGATATTTTGTCACGTAGTAGAGAAAATAATGTTTTTTATTATTGCTTTTTTCAAAGAATGAATGCAGATATCTTATCAAAAGCGTTAGAAGATATTCGTGTTAATAAATTAAATATAAGAAAAGCAGCTGCCAAATATGGCTTATGACCAACAACGCTATTTGATAGGTTAAAAGGAAAGAGATTGTTCTTCTTGTGGCGGTACAGCTCGATGTGAGCTTTGGCCTTCTTCACAACATCTCGCCACGCATCGCGATCTTGAGCAACACTTCTCCAGTTTCCAACCTGCAACACTCGAGCATCATTTTCAACATTATCAATCCATCTCAAACGTGGCCTGCCCCTATACTTCTTCTTAGATCAGGTTTAATATGGAAGGCTCGCTTTTGCGATCGGCTTTCGCTCATTCGCATCATGTGCCCGGCCCATTGCAGCCTTTGTGCCTTGGCAAATCTGACGATGTCTTCCTGTTTAATGAGCTCTTGAATTTCCGCGTTATTTCTTCTTATATATTCGCCGTTTTCTATTCTTCTGGCACCGAAAATTTTCCGTAAGATTTTTCTTTCAAAGACTCTTAGTCTGTTTTCATCTGCTACAGTTAACGTCCATATTTCGCATCCATATGTAACTACTGGTCGTATTATAGTTTTGTATATTATGAGCTCTGTTTGCCTTGATAACAATCTGAACTGTAACAACTTTTTATTTGCAAAGAAGCTCCTATTGCCAGCTTGTATTCTGTCACATATGGAGAAAAAGGAAAGAGATAAGTTGATGAAAAATCAACAAAAATGGGGCCAGATCCTTATTTAACAACTGAGGAGGAGACACAAATTGCTCAATGGTGTGAGTTTTGTTCTAAAGATCATATTATTTTGTACGCATTACCACCAAATGCTACACATATTATGCAGCCAGCGGATGTTAGTGATTTTAATAAATCTTTGAAATCCGATTGGAAACACACTGTTCGCGAATGGCAATCGCAAAATTTAGGACAAACACTTACAAAAACCAAGTTCTGCCCACTTTAAAAACTGACCATTATAAAAAATAATGATAAAGTAGCCACCATAAAAATGGGTTCCGTAAATGTCGATTATATCCATTAAATGCAAGAGTAAAATACATGAATTAAAGAATATAATTTTAAAATAATAATAACTTTGTTCTTAATTTGGCAATCTAAAAACAACTAATATTTTATGAAATCTTCTGTGTTCGGATACTAGAATAAAAGTGTTCGGAAATTGAATTCTACTGTTCGGGTACTAGTGCTTTTCGTAATTATTTCAAAAAACATAATTAATAATAAAAATATATATTTAACTTTTTTTTAACCAATTTAATATTATTAAAAACAATCTTCAATTTTAAAATCATTTCAAATATTTGCCCTAACCTTCATAGTTAAAAAATAAAGTAAAGTTAAAGTTAAAAAATATGTTAACTGTTCGGATACTAGTGCCTCTACCCTACATATTAAAATTTTTATACCCGTATGACTATATAGTCAGAGGGTATAATAAATTTGCCATTACGTTTGTGACGCAGAGAAGGAGGGGGGGTAGATATAGACTCAAGTGTATGGATCGGATCAGAATCGAAAAAAAAATCGATTTAGCTATGTATGTCCGTCCGTCCGCACGATAACTGAAAAACTAAAGGAGCTAGGATCTTGAAATTTTCGGAAATTCGTTTTTTTGCAATAGCCGTCATCGCTATTTAAATCCAGCCATTTTGGTCCATGGGTTCGGGTGCCTGCCATACAACTTCTTTTTCTATATGAGTATTTCTCTGTACCTATTACAGATACGTGTCTGAAATTTTGGCAAAAGTAGTTTAGTTTTATGACCAAAGTTTCTGCAAAATTTGGTTGGTCTGTTGCAGTGAGTTCGAGTAGCTGCCATACAACTCCTCCTTTTATATGAGCATTACTCTATACCTATTAAAGCTGGGTGTCTGAAATTTTGCCAAAAATAGTTTAGTGTAATGGCCAAAGTTACTGCAAAATTTGGTTGGTCTACTGCAAAGGGTTCGAGTAGCTGCCATACAACCTTTTATTTTATATGAGCATTACTCTATACCTATTGAAGTTGGGTGTCTGAAATTTTGCCAAAAATAGTTTAGTGTAATGGCCAAAGTTACTGCAAAATTTGGTTGGTCTACTGCAAAGGGTTCGAGTAGCTGCCATACAACACCTTCTTTTATATAAGCATTACTCTACACCTAATAAAGCTGAATATTTTAAATTTTGCCAAAAGTAAATAACCGCATGATATAATGTATATGTTACGGTCATGCGGGTATCCCAGAGTTGACACAGTCTACTCTACCACACTCTTCCTCGTTTTTATTATATTTGGTGTACTCGGTATATTAAAACAAATACTATAAATATTTTTATTATATTTGGTGTACTCGGTATATAAATACAAATAGTATAAATATTCTATTTTCGGGTACACATAATAAATCAAATACATATTCATTCTATTCTACAATAATTTTGTATTTCATTTACTCTATTCTATAATCATTTGTAATGAATGCATTTGGTTTGAAAGCTTTCAAAACCGAATATGAAAAGTTTTACTTATTATAGAATGATTTGAAAGCGCTTTTGAATACAATTGTGCAGATGTCTAGTACCTACCTGTTAGATATGTGTGCCCATCAGATATACATATTATATACTTATGTAATATGTTTTCAAAATTGTTCCGAAGCTATTTTGTTTTTCAAAACTAAAAACCAATCCAATCTAAATATTATTTGTCAAAATTGTTTAATTATTACTTTTACTTTTGACTTTGAATATATACATACATACCTATTTATTCGTTTTTAAAGAAACTTGGTACAAATACTCAAATTTTATTTGATAGTAATTACTTATGATAATTTCTATAATAGTAAAACTATATATGTAATTAGTTCTTTGTTTATGTTTCTTAATATTTTTTTACATACACACATGCATATGCTGATAATAATATGACAATACGTGGTAGTAATCTAATTCGAAATATTATTTTCATTAATGAAAATACATATTCATTAAAATATTTTATTTATTATCTATCAAACCATAACCTATAATAATTCAAAAGGCCTGGCAAATGAAATTTACACGTAGTCTTATGGGAAAACGCGGGAGTCCTGTTAAAAATGTTAAAATAACTCAAAAACTACTGATTTTTTTTAATTATGTTAAAAGAGTAAATTGAAATATCATCTTTTTTACATCATTTAGTAACAAAAAAAAATTCTAACTTTAATTTTTTCATTCATAAGTATGGATTTCAAAAAATTGCTTCTAAAAAAAATTTTAATAGGAAAAAGCTTCTTAGAAGCTTTCAAAAAGATTATTAATGTCGTAAATTAATGGTCAAAAAAAAAGTTGTGTTCAGTGGGAATTTGAATGAGTTTAATTATTTCATTAGAATATTAAAAATTGAAAAATATAAATCATAAATAAATGGAAATAAAAAATAAGTAATTAAATAAAAAAAATTAATATAAATATAATATACAATGCCTGGTATTTATCGCGTCCTTTGCGATTTATCTACAGTTAAGCACGAATCTTCAAAATGTAATTTACAAACGGTACTATAGGCTGTTGGTTGCCAGTTCGTTCTTCCAACAGCGTTTACCCATAATTTTTTTAAATTTTCTTTTACCGAAAATTTATAAGTTGTAACGTAATTCGTGCTACTGTTATAATTGGATTTACTTCCAACAACCTAGCATTTACGACCCATTTTAAATAAATTATTAAAAAAGGCAATATAAGGCACTTAATAATTGAATTAACTTTGTTAAATTTCAAATATAATGTTTAAGAAAGTTAATTCAATTAAAAAACTTAAATTAGAAATTTGATAACTAAACTACAAGTACCTTTGTATTGTATATAAAATAAAATATTATTGAAGTATATTTAAAAAAAAAAAATCTTTTATTTATAAAAATTATTTAATTCTTTATTAACAAAAAATATTTAAATATTTTTAAAATAATATTAAATTGAGATCAAAAATATTATTTTATTTTATTAAGGTACTTGTAAAATACTACTCTACACAATTTTACACTACGCAACTACTTTTTATTTGAAACTGTACTTATTAGAACGAGGAAGATTATAGTTGCCCTTGTCAACTTTTAGATACCCGTGCTTACCCACTAACCGTTATTTATTTTCCACATGCTATTATAAATATTACAAAAAAAATATAGGAAAGTAAAATAGTTAAAAAAAAATTTAGCTTATTATCACATAATTTTTGCTTAAAAAAAATTAAATAAAAAAAAAAAATATTAAATTTTTAATTCATTATACCATAATTTTTGCTTAAAAACAAAAAAAAAAAACCATAAAAAAAAATAACCATAAAAAAAAAATAGCCCACCCCAAAAGTTGGCCCGAGCGATGTCCAACTTTGCCAACTAACTTGCCCTATTACTTTACCTGCCCAGTTTTAATTTTAACCTCGTAGCTTCATTAGATTCACAGTTATCGAATTGGCAACTTTGTATGGCAGCTGCCCGAAAATGGGGTCGCAACATTTTGAAACTCCATATTAGTGCTCGATTCATTATATAACTAACAGTGTGTAATTTTCATCCTCGTAGTATACTCAGTTTCCAAGAAATTCATATTGGTGCAAAGAAGTTGTATGGCAGCCCCCCGCAAATGAAGCCGTAAAATTTTGAAACTTCATATAAGTGCTTGATTCATTATAAAACTAACCGTGTGTAATTTTCGTCTTTCTAGTATAATTACTTTTGAAGAAATTTATATTGGTTTAAATAAGTTGTGTGACAGCTCCCCGAAACCTTGGTCTGGTCTTAACCAAAAAGAATAGGGAACCTTAAAAATGTCCAAAAAATGTTTTGTGTGAATTTCAAAACTCTAGCTCTAATTTTTCAATTCTATCTCTTTTAATTAATTTTTAATTCACGAATATATTAAACCTAAGCAAAGTAAGCATCATATAATCATATTGATAAAATGATTCATTCAAAATATTACACATAAAAATATTATATGAATATACATATATAAATTATTTATGAAGCCATTTACTTAAAAAAAATCTTTGTCTTCTTTTTTGCTTATCTTAAATAAACTACGCATCATTTAAATCATATGAAATTCTAACTCGAAATCGTTATCTACTTTTTGTAACAAAAACAAAAAACAAAAAAAACAAAAAAACAAAATTCATATAATTTCATGTTACAAGGTGCATAGGTATATTTCAAATTTTTGTATGAAAATATTGGAGTTAAAAAAGTTAGCTGTTCGAGAGCTACCCGAAGTTTTGGTCCGATCTTAACCAAAAAAAATAGGGAACCTAGAAATTGATTGAAAAATATTTTGTGAAAATTTCAAAACTGTAGCTCTTTTAGTTTTTGAGTTATCGTGCTGACACACAGACGGACGGACGGACGGACGGACGGACGGACGGACAGACACACATAGCTAGATCGACTAATTTTTCGATTCTGAGCCGATACGTACCCTTGACACTATATCTAGCTCGTCTAGATCGATGCGTTACAAACGGAGGAGCAAATCTAATATACCCGATGTCATATATATATGCACGGGTATAAAAAACTTTCTTACCCAGAATGTGGTACTCCATTTCCAATTCTTTCTTGGAAATGTGCTGAAAAAAATGATTTCAAATTTAATTTTTTTACGAGTGAAAAGAGAATTTTAAGCTTTATTTATATATAAATTTTATAATTTTTTATTAAATTTATATATATTAAAACTTAGATTGAATTTGAACTACTTACCGAAATCGTTGAAAAAATTTGAAATTATAGCTTTTAATTTAAAGGTTATGTTCACTAAAAAACATGATAAATGTCTATTCAAATATTTTTTGAGAGTGTCAAAATGGCGGTGATTTTTAATACTTAAAAAATCATTGAATATATTTTGCTGTAAATATATTAAAAATTTCGAGTTGAAAGCTGAAATTTTGATATGTTAAAGAAAAAATTTCAAATTTTATTTTAATATAAAAATTAAAATATTTGGACAATTATTTCATAGGGAAAACTCTAAAAGAAAATTGATGAAAATTTAAATTTTACCTAAAAAAAAAACATAAACATAAAAGTACAAAAATTTTTTTAAGAAACGTCATTTGGAAGAGCTTTTTTTCACACACTTTAACAATGTGTACTAATACATTCAAATATTTTCGATGTCCAGGCCTTCTGAAAGAATTAATGTAGGTGGTGATCAAACAAACTCAAATAAACTTACATTAGACACATGTATACTTTACTACATAAACAAACAAACATATTTTGTATTTGCATATCAATAGCAATCACTAAAACAAAATCACTTCACACTATTACATTTTGCTCTACGCAATGTTGAATTTTTAAAATTTTAAGATGAATAAGTTAGGTAGTCTCTTTTTTTGTATTTTTCGTATTTTTTTAAAATGTTGGGGTCGTTGGTTCAAATTCTCTTCATGGTCAAAGTTTTTTTTAATAACTAAAAGTTTTGTTTTTATTTAACTACCTATTTGTTTAAAATTGAAACTATCCAAATAAATTAATTTTCCTCCAGAGCCGTTTTAAGCTTTTTCGTTTTTATACCGGTGCATACATATATGACATCGGGTATATTAGATTTGCTCCTCCGTTTGTAACGCATCGATCTAGACGAGCTAGATATAGTGCCAAGGGTACGTATCGGCTCAGAATCGAAAAAGGAGTCGATCTAGCTATGTGTGTCTGTCCGTCCGTCTGTGTGTCAGCACGATAACTCAAAAACTAAAAGAGCTACAGTTTTGAAATTTTCACAAAATATTTTTCAATCAATTTCTAGGTTCCCTATTTTTTTTGGTTAAGATCGGACCAAAACTTCGGGTAGCTCTCGAACAGCTAACTTTTTTAACTCCAACATTTTCATACAAAAATTTGAAAATTTGCAATGCATCATGTTAAATGAAATTATATGAATTTTGTTTTTTTGTTTGTTTGTTTTTTGTTTTTGTTACAAAAAGTAGATAACGATTTCGAATTAGAATTTCATATGATTTAAATGATGCGTAGTTTATTTAAGATAAGCAAAAAAGAACACAAAGATTTTTTTTAAGTAAATGGCTTATTGATATTGATAGATATAATGATTATGAATATGATGATTAATATCTATCATGATGATTATTATATGAATATGATCATATCATATGAAGCTTATTTTGCTTAAGATTAATATATGTATTCGTGAATTAAAAATTAATTAAAAGAGATAGAATTGAAAAATTAGAGCTAGAGTTTTGAAATTCACATAAAACATTTTTTGGACATTTTTAAGGTTCCCTATTCTTTTTGGTTAAAACTAGACCAAGGTTTCGGGGAGCTGCCACACAACTTATTTAAACCAATATAAATTTCTTCAAAAGTAATTATACTAGAAAGACGAAAATTACACACGGTTAGTTTTATAATGAATCAAGCACTTATATGAAGTTTCAAAATTTTACGGCTTCATTTGCGGGGGCTGCCATACAACTTCTTTGCACCAATATGAATTTCTTTAAAACTGAGTATACGAGGATGAAAATTACACACTGTTAGTTATATAATGAATCGAGCAGAGTTTCGGAGTTTCAAAATGTTACGACCTCATTGTCGGGCAGCTGCCATACAAAGTTGTCAATTATAATAACTGTGAATCTAATGAAGCTACGAGGTTAATATTAAAACTGGGCAGGTAAAGTAATAGGGCAAGTTAGTTGGCAAAGTTGGACATCGCTCGGACCAACTTTTGGGGTGGGCTATTTTTTTTTTTGTTTTTAAGCAAAAATTGTGGTATAATGAATTAAAAATTAAATTTTTTTTTTTTTTTATTTATTTTTTTTTTTAAGCAAAAATTATGGGATAATATTTATATAAGTTAAATTTTTTTTTAACTATTTTATATTTTTTTTTATAATAATATTTATTATATTTATAATAGCATATGGAAAGTAAATAACGGTTAGTGGGTAAGCACGGGTATCTAAAAGTTGACAAGGGCAACTATAATCTTCCTCGTTGGATGTCGAGTCAAAACGGTTTGACCGATTGACTTGGAATTTTGCACAAATATTCCTCTTAGCAACCGGAATTAGTTGTGTAAATTTGGTCGGAATAAACTAACCCATTTCGGCCTGGCTTGCTTCCAAAAATTTTGTGTGTCCGATTTGTGTCCAATTTTAGAGGGTGGTTTTGTAGTCTAAAATAGAGTCAGGCACAAATTTTTGTTGAGTTCGGTTAACCCGTTTGGGTACGAGAGCGCAATGAAGCTTTTTCAATGTTTTTGATGTCGAATCTATAATCTTCCTCGTTGGATGTCGAGTCAAAACGGTTTGACCGATTGACTTGAAATTTTGCACAAATGTTCCTCTTAGCAACCGTAATATGTTGCATAAATTTGGCTGGAATGAATTAACACATTTCGTCCTGGCGGGACCCAAAAACAAATTGAGTTTCCGATTTGTGTCCAATTTTAAAGGTTGATTTTGCAGTGCAAAAGAGAGACTGCAAAAAGTTTTAGTTAAGTTCGATTGACCCGTTTTCCACGATGACGTCATGAAGTTTTCTGTAAATTTTATTTGCTTAAACGATTAAAAGAATTTTATTGAAAATTTTGTATCAGCATTTTAATTATAAAAACCCACAGGGTTAATTTGGTTTTGACCTGTTTACGCATTTTGCACAAAGATTCAATGAAATTTTTTAATTTTTGGTAATAACGCTAACCTTTAAGTTAACCTTTATACCAAAAGCTCACTTAATTAATAAGACTAATTTTTTGCTCTCAAATAGTCTCAAATAGTGCAAAAGCTAAATGAGATAATACTAATAATAATAAAAATAAAATATTCTTAAATACATAGTATTTTAAAAAAGTTTAAAATATTTAAAATATTCTTAAATACATAGTATTTTAAAACAGTTTTTTCAAGAAAGAAGCCTACATTTCTCTCATAAAATCATAAACAAACGAGGAAGAGCGTAGTAGAACTTTCAGGTAAGTACAAAACAAAATATAAGTTGAAAAGCTGATTTTTAAACCTTTTCTAAACCATCGACTATATTTTATTCAAACGCTGGCAATTCAAGCAAACTGCTATTTACTTAGTATAATGACATAATGGCAAATTTAGCATACCCTTTTGACCTCTTAATGGAGTTTTAATTTAAGTTGATGTTATTGAAAAAAGTTAACACAAGAATTTTGTACATGCTAATTTTAAAATGTAATAAAGCAATTTTTTTAAAACGAGTTTTTTAGTCATTTTTCAACAAATTTATCAAATTTCACTTGAAACTTTTCATAATTATTAAAAATTAACAATAAAAATTCAAGCAGCACCAAATTGTCAAGAAGCAGACGGAAAAACGTATAGAAAAATTAGAGATAATCGTTAAAATTGTTTTGCAAACTGTTTTTTAAAGTTTTTGTTTCGCAATCGGTTAAAAGAACTCGACAAAACATATTTTTAAACATTCCCCTTAATTCAAAGAAGTTTGGCCTACTTTCAAAAATTGGACGTAATTTACTTACAAAAAGTTTTTTTTTGAATAATCGTAGGAATGATAATTTATACATGTATGCATACAAAATTTACAAGTGGCCAAACCGTTTATGCTTAAGAGTAAAGTAATGAAAAACTCTGTAAAAAGCTGCTGTGCCATAATGGATTAACGGAACTCAACAAACCTGTTTTTAAAACTTCGACCATGCAAAATTGAACATAATATCCTTTCCAAATTTTTTTTTGAAAAAATTGTCTGGCAGCAAGGGGTAACAAATTCCAAGTCTGTTAATAGAGTGAACTCCATTGTGAAAGAGGAACACATATACAAAATTTGAAGTCAATCGGTTTAACAATTTCTAATTTATAGCAAAGTAACGAAAAAACCTATAAAAAGCTGTTGGGCCGCAACGGGTTAACGGAACTCCGCAAATATTTTTTTGAGGCTTTCTTTTTAACCAAAGCAATACTTCGAAAAAATGGCTGAAATTTGCTTTTTTTGCAATTTGCACGCTCCCGGGCAACGCCGGGTAAATCTGCTAGTATCAATATAAATCAGAAACCAATTTTGGTTGGAGAGTGTTATGAATTTAATTGATTTGGTTCTAGTTTACTTTTAGTTTTATATTATATAATATATATTTATGTATATACTATGTATACTATAAATCTTATAGTGTTCGGGAAATAAAATGTTTTAAACGATTAATTTTAAATTTTCAATGGCTCTTGCTTCTGAAAGGTAGAGTTGACTACTGAAGAAATTTGGAATTCGTTAACTCATTTCGAGACGACAATTGGAATAAAAAATGTCTGAGATGACTTATATCCAGCATTGTATTGTAATTTTTTAACTCTCCTTCTTTGACTTTAACGTAAAAAAATCTTAAAATGATAGCCGAATTCGGTAAACCTACTTTAGTACGAAAGGTGTTTTAAAAACATTTTAATTTTTTCTGTCTCAATTTCAATTTTATTTCTAATTTTTCATTTTTAAGTGTCTAACAAAAACTTAACTTAACTCTCTTTTAAACTATATATTAACTAGTTGTAATAACGTATAATTAACTTTTTATCACAACATTTAAATCATTTTAATGATTGGAGCTAGTTTTTCTCTTACATTCAAAATCTTATAACCGACACGAATATGTTTTCCTTTCCGACTTTCTGATATTTTTTTCCTTAGAAGGGAAATAGTCTAAAGTATTATTTCCTTTATCATATTGTTGTTGGAAATCTCATTTCCCTTTTTTTATGCTTTTATATTAAAATTAACTTCATACCTAAATAAGGGTAAAGAAATTTTGTTTTACGAGGTTCCTGTCTGAAAAAATTTATTTGACTCAATAACCACATTAATTACAATTTTTAGTTTATGCAGAAAGGGACCGAGCAAGAAAGAACTCACTTTACACGTTTGATAATGATTCTTTTTTGTAAATATGAGTAACTACATATTTACTTATTAAATATTATTACATAGCTATCGTAAATGATTATGCAGTATTTTAAAACGAAGATCTAAGTTTGGAAACTATTATTAGATTACACCAATACTATTTATTAGATATATTTCTTTATATTATTCTGTTATTATATCCTCTCTCGGTTGATGTGAATGATACAACTGCGCCCTAATATGTATAATTAAAATGCTAATAACATTATCCTATGTTACATACTTTTAGGGGCAATAGTTTTTAATAAATTAAGGTTTCCGAATCTGTATTAAAAAAAAATACATAAAGCTTGACATGTAATTGTAATTCTTATACTTCCTAGGCAACTCTAACATACATAATTGTATAGACTTTGGAAAATGGAAATATTTTTAAATACAGTAAAAACGAGGAACAGTGTAGTATCGTAGACTTTGTCAACTCTGTTATACCCGTATTACCGTAATACAAACATTATATCATCCGGTTAATTACTTTTGGCAAAATTTCTAACATTCGGTGCCGTGATATAACGCCATATGCGATAAAGCCATAATGGCATTATGACTCAATCGATTGAGTAAAGCCATATTGTGTTTTAAAAATTTTGAGTCATAACACCATATAATTAAAATTTAATGATTGAGTTAAAATTGTTATATATTACAAAATTTTACAGCTATCATTATTATATTATTTGTTGAAAAGAAGTAATGTTCGTGACTTTTTTGATGAAACATATAAGCAATTTAGAGGTATTTGTCCATCAGTAAATTTTGGGCAAATGCGAAGGCATCTTTATAAAATTAAAAGCAACATTTTCCCAAAAAAACCAACTAATTTTATTAGGAGGAATATTATGCGTACACCATTTTTATGTCACTTACAATAGTGTTATAAACAATAGATCAACGGTACTATCTAATAAATGATACATTTGCAGTTACACCCTGTTCTAATACTTTTAAGCAATTACTCATAATACATAAAGCTCACGCTGAATATGTACAAGGTGAATATTAGGGTATAGGGTAGGCACGTATTTGCCGCTGCGCACGCGTATTCGCGGCCGCGCCGTATGCAGACGAGCCGCGTCCGCGGATAGCCGGACGAACCTCGACGATATCAGAGTTCTACGACTTCTACAGAATATGTACACATATTATATATACGTTATGCCGCATTGGGAGGGATTTTAGATTAAGATTCAAAATCAGGGTATTCGCTTTTTCCAGAATATTTATATATGTATATATGTAATGAGAGATTCTGAATAAGGAGAGATCTTATAATCGGTTACAAAATCAATGACACTGGCTACGCATAGAAGGTATATTTGTCACCAAATTATAAATTTCGAAGTAATAATATTTCTATTGTTTTTTCTAAAAAAAAAATTGTTTGAAGTGAGTCATAACGCCATTATGGCTTTATGACTTATTCGAATGTGATTTAAAGCCATATTAAAAAATTTCGCGATTATGGTTTTATGAGACACACAAAAGAGTCATAAAGCCATTAAGGCTTTATAACATATGGCGTTATATCACGGCACCTAACATTCAGCTTTATTATGTATAAAGTAATGCTAATGGGGAATATAAAGTTGTACGGCAACTACTCGAACCCACTGCCGTAGACCAACCAAATTTTTCAGAAACTTTGGCTGTAAAACTAAACTATTTTTGGCAAAATTTCAGGCACCCAGATTCATTAGGTGTAGCGTAATACTCATTTAAAAGAAGAAATTCTATGGCAGCTACTTGAACCCACTGCATTACCCCAACTAAATTTTGCACAAACTTTGGCCATGAAACTAAACTACTTTTTGCGAAATTTCAGACACCCAGCTATAATAGATAAAGAGTATGGGGGTATGTTACAAATCTGTTAAATTGCTTTATTAAACTTTGCAATATATACATAACAAAATCTCATATTTAAAATTATATATATTTAAAACTCAATATTTCAATTTAATTTTAAATTTACTTTGCAGAAGCATTTATAATTCATAAAATTCACAATTTTTTTAATTTTTAATTAATTATTATGTCTTATATCTCCTCCTTAGCCTAGGTGGTTAGAGCGCAACCTCGCAATCTAAACACTGTGGCAGTCCCGGGTTCGTATCCTGGTGGGAGATAACATATCCAGTAAAATTAATAATTATAATAAATTAATATATAATAAATTATAATATAATAATTCTATACCTAAAAATATAATAATAAATAATTAGTAACAAATAATATAAAAATATACCTATAATCGTGTTTCCAGCTTTACTCTATAATCTAATAACTAATACTGAATAAAATAATAACCTATATGTGCATATGATCAGAGATGACATATGTGACAGAAACAACAATGTAATTGCAATTGTCATATGCAATTACAATGGCAGTACGCACCTAAAAACATGACACGGTTTCTCTACTTGACCGATAGATGACACTAGGGAAAAAATTAAGAAGCGACATCTTGTAGATAGATTACTGTAGACTAATCATTTACTTAATTGAAAAAAAGGAAAAACGATTCGAAACACAAGGCAGAGCCTCGGATACAATAATGAATTCACGGTAACAACATTTAATGCAGTCAAAAGGACAAGAATAGGACAGTGGAATGTCAGAACGCTACGTGAAGCATCCAAACTGGCGCAAGTAGAACAGCAAATGAGCAAATATAAATTAGATATCCTCGGAATTAGCGAAATGAGGTGGAACAAAAGTGGAGAAGAAATAACATCAAATGGGAACAAACTAATATACAGTGGAAAAGATAGGGGTGGTGAAAGCGGAGTAGGTATCATAATATCAAGGAATTTTCGTAACTCACTAAGCAGTTGGAAGCCAATATCAGACCGAATACTCATGGCACGATTTGCGACAAAAAGTAAAAGTGTAACGATAATACAATGCTACGCTCCTACAGAAGACGCAGAAAACGAGATTAAAGACGACTTCTATGAACAACTAACAACGGCGTTAAACAGCATAAGGAAAGGAGATATTACGATACTAATGGGTGACTTCAATGCTAAAATAGGATCAGACAATCAAGGTATAGAAGATACAATAGGGACACATGGCTGCGGAGTTAGAAACAATAACGGAGAGAGACTCATAGACATATGCCAGACATTCCAATTAATTATCGGCGGCTCGTTATTACCCCATAAAGACATACATAAGTATACATGGACCTCACCAAACGGTCAAACGAAAAACCAAATTGACCATATATGTATCAGCAGAAAATGGAGAAACACACTGCAAGATGTCAGAAACAAGAGAGGTGCAGATATAGGAAGCGACCACGGAATTAATAACCGGAGATGTAAGAATATGGCAGAAATACAAAAGAAGATCCAGAAGAAACATGAGAAGAAAGATAAACCTCCAAGAACTCCGCAACACTGAAATAAGAAATAACATCGTAGAAACAATACGCCAAACCCTCCCAATAAACCAACCACACACATGGGACCACATTGTCGAGACCCTCAAAAACACAGCAGAAGAACACCTAGGGACAATTCAGCCGCAAAGAAAGATATGGATTTCCAATAACACCTGGAATCTAATAACACAAAGAAATAACCTAAAACAGCAATTGAATACCAATAACGCTATAAGACAACAATACAATAATATGGCTAAACAAGTCAAAAGTGCTGCAAGAAGAGATAAAAGAACATACTTTAACGATCTCGCAAATAAGGCGGAAACGGCTGCCATACACAACAACACAAGAGAGCTACATAAAATCGTAAACCAGCTCACTGGCAGAAGAAACAACAAAAATCACCCAATCAAGGATCAAAATGGTGAACTAATAACATGTCCCGAAGAACAAACCCGAATATGGAGACAACACTTCGCAGAATCCAGTAATAACAACGACCCCAACCTAGAAGAAACCAGACCAGAAAATCGCACAAATAATAACAATTACAACATCAGAATAAATAAACCATCCAAAGCAGAGATCAAAGAGGCAATAAGAAAGCTAAAAATAAACAAAGCAACAGGCGAAGATGGGCTCCCAGCAGAAATTATAAAAATAGATCCAGAAACATCAGCCGAGCTTTTAGAACCTCACATCACAACAGCATGGGATGAGGGCAGACTACCGGTCACATGGAAAAATGGAATAATCATCAAACTTCCAAAGAAAGGTGATCTGACCAAGTGCGACAACTGGAGAGGCATAACAGTGCTAAACACAATCTACAAAATTATGGCAACAATAATACAAACAAGGCTGCAAGAGAAACTTGAGAACCAAATAAGAGATGAACAAGCAGGTTTTCGTCCCCATAGAAGTTGCATAGACCAGGTTAATACGCTCAGAATCATCGTTGAACAGTCAATAGAATGGCGAGCCCCATTATACCTGGTTTTCATCGATTTCAAGAAAGCGTTCGATTGCATAAGCAGAAAAGCCATATGGAAAGCACTTAGAAACCGAAATGTGCCGGAAAAAATAATAGATATAATACAGAACATGTATGAAGAGACACAACTCTCAGTACTCCACAATGGTAATACCAGCGAACCATTCACCACCAACATAGGAGTAAAACAGGGTTGTCCACTGTCACCAATCCTCTTCACAGTAGTGCTAGATGACATAATGAAAGAGATTAGTACCAAAAGAACTGGATTAACATGGAATCTCTTCAGGCAATTAGAAGATCTGGACTATGCCGATGACATCTGCCTGCTATCACACACAATAAATAATATGCAAGCTAAAATAGACCATCTAGCAACATTAGCTCGAAGTGTGGGCCTGGAAATAAATATCGAAAAGACGAAAGCGATGGCCATTAACATCAACAACCCACGCCGTCCGGTGATAAACAACACACCAATCGACTATGTAGATAATTTCCACTACCTAGGCTGCATCATAAATAACAGCGGTAACATAAACGCCGACATCGAAAGCAGGATCAAAAAGGCCAGGGCAATGTTCGGTCGCCTGCAGCCAGTATGGAAAAGCGCACAAATGTCCAGGGGGACAAAATTAAGGATATTTGGAACCTGCGTAAAGACCACCTTAACATATGGAAGTGAAACCTGGTTAGTTACAAACAACATCACACAGAAACTACAGGTCTTCATCAACAAATGTCTAAGGATAATATGCAGAATATACTGGCCGAACATAATAAGTAACCAGGACCTATGGAAACTTGCCAAAACAGAACCAATTGGGCAAGAGATCAAAAGGAAGAAGTGGAAATGGATAGGGCACACGCTGAGAAAACCGCAAGATAGCATAGCAAGGGAAGCACTAGAATGGAACCCGCAAGGAACCCGAAGACGAGGCCGCCCTAATAACACCTGGAGGCGAACGATTTCGGAAGAGCTAGTTTCAATTGAGAAAACATGGGAGGATGCAAAGATAACTGCTCCAAATAGAGTCAGGTGGAGATGCCTAGTAGATATCCTATGCTCCCAAGAGGAGTAATAAGGAAAAAAAAAAAAAAAAAAAAAAAAATGAAACATGTACATAATTTCTTTTTTTAGATTGATTTATGGAGCGTTGCTTTTTATAAATTCGCAATACCTAATATAACTAATGATATAATGTGACCATGTCGAAGATTTATTTATTTATTATTTCAGATAAAGTAGTAAAATATTTATTTCAAAATATCAAATAAAGATTATCACAAACAAAAAAAGTTGTACTAACATTAATCAAAAACATTATTCCATAAACAAAAACAAAACTTATTTCATACATTAAACGAAAACAAAAATTATTTCATAAATTAAAAAAAAGAAACTGTATGTAGCTGGACGGTATACATATGTAAAACTTATTGCACCAAAAAAATATATGTTCTAAAAATAAACTTATTAAAAAATTTCATCCATAAAGGAAATCTTCTTCCAAATCCAAATCTTCTTCACTATCGTTTTCGTATATATCTTTTTTACCGATTTTATTCATCACTTCTGGTGGTATATTCATATTGTACCAATTTTCTTTTGGCAAATGTTTTCTTTTAATCAAAACAGCATTAGTGAGTTTAAGCTGCATTCGATTTCTGTGATAATTTTATATGTACATGTATGTATATTAAATGATTTGTCATTCCAGTATTTCTCAATTGTTGTTCGTTAACTCCAATTTGTAGTTGTGCGAAAAAATTCGTTCAGCGTCAACGAGTATTTTTTAAAAATATTTTAAATTTTTAAAAATATTCGTTGAAATGAAATTCTGTCAAAATCGGTCAAATAAAAAAATAAATCAGTCAAAAATCCAGTCAAAATATTTCGAGTTTTTTTCCAGTCAAAGAATATTTTTTCCGGTCAAATTTGACCGGAATTCTGTCAAAATGGCAACACTGTTAATAACTTAATTTGAAATGAGAATAAATCACACTAACACATTTACAAACCAAAAAAAAATCAAATGCAAAACGATAGCTGTATAGCAGTAAATAAATCAAGCAACGTGTTGTTGTAGTGTAAAACAACTATTAGAAAAAGTGCTTTTCACGCTTATGTGGTAAATTTTGTAAGCTGAATATGAATTATATTT
>OY720442.1:57938017-58139925 GCA_963082915.1 Dolichopus griseipennis
CCAGCAGAAATTATAAAAATAGATCCAGAAACATCAGCCGAGCTTTTAGAACCTCACATCACAACAGCATGGGATGAGGGCAGACTACCGGTCACATGGAAAAATGGAATAATCATCAAACTTCCAAAGAAAGGTGATCTGACCAAGTGCGACAACTGGAGAGGCATAACAGTGCTAAACACAATCTACAAAATTATGGCAACAATAATACAAACAAGGCTGCAAGAGAAACTTGAGAACCAAATAAGAGATGAACAAGCAGGTTTTCGTCCCCATAGAAGTTGCATAGACCAGGTTAATACGCTCAGAATCATCGTTGAACAGTCAATAGAATGGCGAGCCCCATTATACCTGGTTTTCATCGATTTCAAGAAAGCGTTCGATTGTATAAGCAGAAAAGCCATATGGAAAGCACTTAGAAACCGAAATGTGCCGGAAAAAATAATAGATATAATACAGAACATGTATGAAGAGACACAACTCTCAGTACTCCACAATGGTAATACCAGCGAACCATTCACCACCAACATAGGAGTAAAACAGGGTTGTCCACTGTCACCAATCCTCTTCACAGTAGTGCTAGATGACATAATGAAAGAGATTAGTACCAAAAGAACTGGATTAACATGGAATCTCTTCAGGCAATTAGAAGATCTGGACTATGCCGATGACATCTGCCTGCTATCACACACAATAAATAATATGCAAGCTAAAATAGACCATCTAGCAACATTAGCTCGAAGTGTGGGCCTTGAAATAAATATCGAAAAGACGAAAGCGATGGCCATTAACATCAACAACCCACGCCGTCCGGTGATAAACAACACACCAATCGACTATGTAGATAATTTCCACTACCTAGGCTGCATCATAAATAACAGCGGTAACATAAACGCCGACATCGAAAGCAGGATCAAAAAGGCCAGGGCAATGTTCGGTCGCCTGCAGCCAGTATGGAAAAGCGCACAAATGTCCAGGGGGACAAAATTAAGGATATTTGGAACCTGCGTAAAGACCACCTTAACATATGGAAGTGAAACCTGGTTAGTGACAAACAACATCACACAGAAACTACAGGTCTTCATCAACAAATGTCTAAGGATAATATGCAGAATATACTGGCCGAACATAATAAGTAACCAGGACCTATGGAAACTTGCCAAAACAGAACCAATTGGGCAAGAGATCAAAAGGAAGAAGTGGAAATGGATAGGGCACACACTGAGAAAACCGCAAGATAGCATAGCAAGGGAAGCACTAGAATGGAACCCACAAGGAACCCGAAGACGAGGCCGCCCTAATAACACCTGGAGGCGAACGATTTCGGAAGAGCTAGTTTCAATTGAGAAAACATGGGAGGATGCAAAGATAACTGCTCCAAATAGAGTCAGGTGGAGATGCCTAGTAGATATCCTATGCTCCCAAGAGGAGTAATAAGGAAAACAAAAAAAAAATGTCTTAGCAAGAATTTTTTTAAAATTACAAAAGAATTTCAAAAGAAAATTAATTAAAAAATTTTTAGTAAATTATTAGAACAAAAATTCTTTTGGAATATGTTGAAGCCATGTAAAGTAAAATAAAGTTTCATGAAATGTATATACCTACTTTTATTATTTCAGTACTCATAATATCTTTTAAAAAAAATATTTATCATCATTAGTAATAAAGAAAATTTAAGTAAATCATAATTGATATTAGTAAATCTAAATTACTTGACAAAAATCTACATAAAAATTTTATTTCGAATCTTATAGGTTTCCAAAACATCTGATGTATTATGGTTTAAATATTTTCCATACAGTACTTTAAAATATTTAAAATTTTCTACAAAGGTTAATAGTTCTCTTCGGACTATACGCCGAAAATGCGCCGCCCCAACTATTCACAATGATATGCATGTTTATATGATTCCAAGGTCGTTAAATGCGACATTACTTAAAGATCTAAATTTAAAACGTTATTAAATAAATCAACAGTTCCAACAACTTTTATTTGTAGACTATAATACACAATAGAAAATATGTGTAAGGCTGTTGAGAGTTAGATGTACTTTTCCATTAATTCAATTCATCAATAAAAACACTACCTTTCAAAATCTTTGAAAAATTGTGTACCAACTTATTATCAATCCTTATTAGAATAACTGCTCTTAGCAAGCTTAAGTTTTGCAAAAAATTATTTATTTATTTACAATCCTCAATCACATATAATGTAATAAGCTAAAATGTCTGCTTTTCTTTTTCAAGTGTGGAAGATAAACTTTTTTTTTTGTATTCTCCAGGTGCTAAAAATCTGACGAAAGATATTGAAATGGTGACAATAAGTGCCTTATTCCTAGCAATAGTGGAGGGTGGTTTCTTTAACTCTAAAGAAACATCTGAATTCTTTTATACTATATTAAAACTAGACACAACTGATCAACCAATAATTTTTCTCAAACCAGTTTTTTAGTTTGTGTGAAACCCATGGCATTTCTCTAAAAAAATCAATATTTTGTGATAAGAGGCCTTGTTTTTTTAATACCTCCTTGTATAATACCGACTTCACCTACGTGAATGTGTACTGCTTCAACATTTATGTGTCTTTCTAGACATGTTTCGTGTTTTTTAGCAGAATTTTTTATATCATTTTTAACTTTTGGGATATTTGAATCTATATAGATCGTCATTACGCCATATGTAAATATTGTATTTTGCTTACAAATCTTTGTTTGGCACAACCCCATCAGATTTTATGACTTGATTGTAAACTAACACTTTTTTATAAATTGAAAACTTTGAATTACGACCTAGGATCCAGTACTTTTCTCTATATTTATTATTTAGTTTTAGTTTTTCCTTTTTAATGTGTGTTTTCCACCTTAGCTTGACATCTAGTGTCATTCCTTATTAAAAAGATTGTTGATGGATTTACTTTTAATTTTTAACTAAGATAATACAAATTATTATGATATAACCAGGTCCACCTTAGCTTGACATCTAGTGTCATTCCTTATTAAAAAGATTGTTGATGGATTTACTTTTAATTTTTAACTAAGATAATACAAATTATTATGATATAACCAGGATTAACCATTTCTTAATATTAAATTCAACTAATAAACATAATATTCCATTATTTTTATTTGAAAATTTGAAAAACATGATAGGGAAAATTTTTTAAATCTAAAAATTTATGAACCCTAAATATGTACTTAAAAACATTAGTTAATAACAATAATATAATTTTTGAAGTTTCAACTTTAATCTTTATATTATTACTTTAAAAAATCTTAACCGTTTAGTTCAGACTAATTACGCGATGCGCTCTTAAGTTATCGCATTCGCATATATTTTATAAACAAATAATTGAGCTGCGACTTTTGTAACCGAATAATCAAAATAAGCAATTGAAGTTCTGAACCAAGAATAGTATAACAATATTTCGCTTTCAAAATATTATTAGTTATTTTGGGGTAACACTTAAACTACATGTATCCAAATTTTTTTAATTGAAGTGTATAAATGTTCAGTTCTTGATCTATAATAAAGTGCAGAGTTATTTTTTTGTGAGCAATTTTTGAAAGTTTCATAAATTTATTTAGGTGTGTTCATACGTCTATCCATAAATCTTTTGAAGAGGTTTCCGAACTGGTATATTTGGTAAGAATAGTTTTAAGAGATTTCCTATTTTGATTTTAAGATTAACTGTCTTTTAATTTAATTACTCTCATTTAATTCATTTAATTTATTTAAAAATATTTCAATTTTTATATATTTTAAAAGTCATAATTTCTATTACAGCACAAAATATTAAATCTGATAAATGAATTTTATTAGAAAGATATAAAATATTCTTTTATAATGATATATTAACACTGAAGTGGTTTTATAATTGTATATATGTCATGTATATTTATATAAATAAAAATTACTATAAAGATTTTATGAAAATTTATAAGATTATCCTTGAAAATCCTTTTAAAATGTAACTTTATATTAAACCAAAATAATTTTTACCTAATGAGACAAAATTGTCTTGAATAAAATGCGAGCGTCAACTTATATTAAAAACAAAATTGTGTGGGTTTGGTTAAATAACACAATATTAGCATACATCTGAAATAAGGATATATAATTCTTAAGAAAGTGTTGTCAAATCAAAATTTCAAAGAAAATAATGTGAAGATAATATTTTATATTTATATGTATTACAAACTATGTAGTATAGGAGAATCCTTATTGAAAAGTTGTAAGGGTTTTGAAAACAATTTTTAATGTTAAAACTATATACGGTATAATTATGCCAAATGTTTTGCACTCTGATCATCTTAACATCTATAAAACATATTGTAGCTCAAAAATAGATTTAAAATGTAAACATGTGCTGAAATACCTATTACTATTATTACAACATTTTATTATTAACATTTTTTTTTTTCATTTTGTTTCATTAAAAATATACTCACCATTATTGGGATTATATACTCACCCATCGTTTTACAGTTGGGTTACAAACCTTATTTTATAGTTTTTCTTGTAGGGACTATTACTAGTTGCTCCAAAAAATAAACATCTAATGCGTCCAATTAAGAAACAAGAAGTGTAATATATGCTCATCCCTTTACAGTTGATCTATCCTGGTGGGGCAACACAGCTTATGGGAAATCGTTTGTCATGCATTCATGCGCATATAGGACCGCATTAAAAGTGTTTATTAATTATTGTACATATATCAATTTAGAACGTATCCCTAACCTCGAAACCAAGCCGCACATTTGTATTAGTACATTTAGTCCCATCCTAAAGTTCGTTTGGATGATAGTTTTGGTATACTAATGGTTTGATTTTTTAAAATTTATGTTATATAATCCTAATTGAGGGAAATCTAGGACATTTAAAGTCCGGATAAAGCAACAAACTTTACACATAGTGATACATATTGTGATTCAAAATAATAATATAGGTATATATTATATTAAAATATTATGTAAAAGAATATTACACAATATGTTCTTCAAAAAAAAAAAACTTTTTGATATATGATGACATGACGTGTTTCCCATTGTTTTTCCTGAATACATATATACGAATCGGTTCTCGTTCAAATTTTGTGTGGTTTTTAAGAGCACTTCATGACTGCTATTTTATTATATCTTTTTGTTTTTATTAAAGGTAAAAAGGTTCTATGAAATAAAGTCAAATGAAATAAATAAATGTGTCTATGGCTTTATTTTTCATTCTGTCAGTTATTGATACATTTATATTAGAAATCTGACCATAAATTTATAAGAATTGTATGGTTCAGTGGTTAGCAAAGTGGCTTAGGGTGTAAATAGATCTGAATTCGATCCTCCTTCAAAGATAAAAATTTTTTTGTTTTTTTTTTAAATACAACAGAAATAATAAAAAAAAATTACAAATAAAATTAATTTATTTGGATAGTTTCTTTAAAAATTTGTAACATTAAGAACTAAAACACTTCATTTTGATAATATAAAAACATAGACCAAATAATTATACGAATATAGACGATCAGTTTCACATAAAAAATTTTTAAGGTTTTTTTTAAGTTAGTCCGTACATTTTTGGTTCACTAATTTAAAATTTATACAAGTAGGTACTTAAGTAAAAAAAAAAATTAGATTGAAATAAAAAAAAAAAATTTCAACATGAAGCGAATTTGAACCCATTATACCAACATTTTATAAAATACGAAACATACAAAAAGTAAAATACGTAATTACTCATCTTCAAATTTTTAAAATGCAAAAACATAATTTATCAGTCATTTGTTTTTGTTTACTTTTCTGTATGTGTATATTAGAATCGAAGCATAATCTGCGTAATACAAAATGTAACGGCTCATTACGAAATATGATTTTATTAATTTGTAAAAATATGCAATATACTCGTAATGTATATATGTATAAATTATAGATAATAAGTAAGATAATAATCTTATATGAAAAAGCGAGTGCGTATTTTGTTTTTGGTGTATATAGTATATGCAAATGTAAACAAAAAATATTTAAGTGAATATTTTTTATTAATGAAATTAATATTTCGAATTACATTTTCAACCATAGTATTGTTATATTATTATGAGCATATATATGTATATGTATGCAGAAATATTATAAAAGACCATAAACAAAGAACTAGGTATTTACAAACATACACATATATGTACAATGTGCAAAAATATGTATTCAGACTTAAAGATACCTAATAAATATAAAACAATTTTGTTTAACAAACTAGATAGTAAGATAAGATTTTATCAAGTAGGTATTTATAATGCTTTTGAATGACATTATTGTCTTCTGTTATAAAATTTAAATTAATTTAGATAAATTTACTAAAGGGTATATTTTAATAAATTATGATTTGTTAATATGTAGATAAACCGATTATAACTAATAATGAATTGAATCCAACTTGGAAATTGGAAAGTTAAATATTGCATTTAATAATTTTATATAAATAATTGTGTAAAAAAATTTAATTAAAACTAAAAGTACAAAATAAAATAAAATAAAAAAAAATATTTTTTTCAATATATACTTTTATTAAAGTAGTACTAGCCCCCTAAAATGTAGAAAATAAAAAATTGAAGGTAGATCTTGGGAATTTGTTACTGTGTTAATATAAAAATTAAATTGCTGGTATAAGAAACAGTTCTTTTAATGTTTGAAAACCTTTAAGCTTGAAATGTTGAAAATTTTCACTAAGCAAAAATTGATGGTAGATGTTTTGCATTTAAAACTGTTTTAATATAAAAGTAAATTGCTAAATTAAGACTATCTGAAAGAAGAACTGTCCCCATTTTAGCAATTTACTTTTATACTAAAACACTTTTAAATGCAAAAGATCTACCATCAATTTTTGGTTAATGAAAATTTTCAACATTTTAAGCTTAAAAGTTTTCAAACATTAAAAGAACTGTTTCTTATACCAGCAATTTACTTTTATATTAACACAATAACAAATTCCCAAGATCTACCTTCAATTTTTTAGTTTCTACATTTTAGGGAGCTATTACAACTTTAATAAAAATATATATTGAAAAAAATATTTTTATACCCGTATGACTATATAGTCAATGGGTATAATAAATTTGCCATTACGTTTGTGACGAAGAGAAGGAGCGGGGGTAGATATAGATTATAGACTCAAGTGTATGAATCGGATCAGAATCGAAAAATAAATTGATTTAGCTATGTATGTCCGTCCGCCCGTCTGTCCGTCCGTCCGCACGATAACTCAAAAACTAAAGGAGCCAGGATCTTGAAATATTCGCAAATTCGTTTTTTGTAATAGCCGTCATCGCTATTTAAATCCAGCCATTTAGGTCCATGGGTTCGGGTAGTTGCTATACAACTTCTTTTTTTATATGAATATTACTCCGTACCTATTACAGCTGCGTGTCTGAAATTTTGTCAAATGAAGTTTAGTTTTATGGCCAAAGTTGCTGCAAAATTTGGTTGGTCTACTGCAGTGGGTTCGAGTAGCTGCCATACAACTTCTTATTTTATATGAGCATTACTCTCCACCTACTGAAGCTGGGTGTCTGAAATTTTTCCAAAAGTAATTAACCGGATGATATAATGTATATGTTACCGTCATACGGGTAACTCAGAGTTGACACAGTCTACTCTACTACACTCTTCCTCGTTTTTTATTTTATTTTAATGTAAAAAATTGAACTAAAGCCAATTTGATTTTATTTAAAATTTTTCAGAATTTTTGTAAAAAATTAAGTTTGTTATTTACTTATATTCAAAAGCGGAATTGTACGCTTTTTCCAGAATATTTATATATATGTGTATGTGAAGCCAACTCTAAAACCTCTCTTAATTCAGAATCCCACATAATACACATAGCAATATTCTGAGGAAAGCGCAATTCTGACTTTGATTTATCTCATGTTTAAAATATATTTTTATTTTTTCTTAAAAAATTTTTAAAAATGAAATGAAGCTGAAAATTTAGAAATTATTATTTTGGTTTTATTAAAAATGTTGTATTGAAATAAAGCTTAAAAGACGCAATTTGACTTTATTTCATTTGGCCTTATTGCATGTACCAAAATAAAATACCAATTGTGGATTGATATAAATATAAAAGTATAAAATAAAAATTTTTTTATTTCATTTTAATGTTTATGCAGGCATGTCTTTCATGGCAGTTTTTATATTATTTCTTTCTTTTAAAGTTTATTTAGTAAAATACACATCTGTGAAAATCGCGTCATGGCTTAAAAAAATAACAACTTTTAATCTTTAAATTATTTTTTTTTGAATAATGCATACTATAAAAAATATTTTTTAATCTTTATTCTGTTAATTTGTCTTTAAATTTATAATATTATTATTCATGATAACTTTTAAAAATAAATGTAGTAAATGAAATTGCTTTAATTGGAAACTTAAAAGTCATACGTATATTATTTTACTTTTCAGAAGTTAGTTTCCTAAAGTTTACAAGAATAATTTACTTATTTAAATGCCTGGATAAAGTACCTACTGAGAGAATTCGAGTCTAATTCATACATTTTATATTAATTAAGACTATACTTCTGTAAGAACAAAATTAAAATGTATAGCAAATTCATTATTCCTTATATGCAATTCAAATCTTTTATTACACTTTTTTTATTCACTCTCTTTGCGTAGCCTATTAAAGAGTAATTCATAGGCGAAGTTAAAACAGTCTTAGAACTAAAGGACTCTCACTCGAAAAATAAAAACAAGAGTCCCGGAGGGGGATTTATGGCTCACTATCAATCACTCTTACATATGAAATAAATTCTAAAATTCCATTAATATGCAAACTTTTAAATTCAATTATAGCTTTCATTGAAATTGATCGGAAATGTTTTTTTGCCACAAAGACATATAAAATTTGACGAAAGTATTGATTCAATTATTAATTGATTTATTAAGAATAAATTTATCTACAAATTTTTTTAATATTATTTTAAATATTTGAATAAATCTATTTAATCCGACTGATATTTTTATTAGTACCTATTTTGTAGAAAAAACGCACTAAAAAATATCGTCCACACACTTTCTGCGAAACTACAGCTTTAGATTAAATACTTGGTTTCCTGCTTTTGACATCGTTATCTTACACATATTTTAAAAAAATGTTATTTAATTTTAATGATCTATAATTATTATAGTGGTTAAAATTTTTTACTTAATTTTAATTAATAAATAATTCAAGTAGAAAATTATTAACCAATCGTTTGGAAAAAAAAAACTAGCAACACGTGGCATTATTTTACGTTAAATATTATTTTCATTCCATTTCAACTTGAATAATAATAAATTAAAATTACTAATATTGAATTTTAATATTATTTATTTAACTTTTAGAAATTAAAATATATTTTTTAATTTATTTTTTTGTTTACAACTACAAAATATTTTGTTTCTAATGTAATTAGCATAAAACATGAATTATTATGTTGTATTTTATACTATTACATAAAATATAAAATATTAAAAAAAATTTTAAAAGTATAAAAATAAAATAAAATAACATTTGTTAAAAATACCCTTCGCTTTTTTGTACCTATTTGAAGTACTTTAGCTTTTTATTCCCAATGTCTTTATTCAAAAAAAAAAGGTAAAAAAGAGATAGTGAGAGCGGCATAGAGAAGAAACGAAAACAAAATACAATTAACATTCTTCATATTCGCTCATACATTACACCTTCTAAAACATATTTTGCATATTTTCGTGACCTAATCATCCAGAAACAGTAATATTTTTTTTTTTTTATTTCAAATTTTCTTTTGACCTGTTAAGACCAGAATGTAAAAAAAACAGAATAAAAAAACTGCAAATAATTATAATAAGTACCACAATATGCTGGAAAAGAAAAGCAAAAACATAAAATTACATTAATAATAATAGAGGCTATCTGAATCGTCCTTCCCAGCTTTAAGATATCCATTAAAATCAAATGTAAGATTTAAAATACAAGATTAAATAAATTTTCTGACAATATCACTCTCTAGAGTCTAGACTCTTCATATTTTATTTACTTTATCTAATAGCCTAAGTACCCTTTTTGCGGGTTTTTTTCCGCGTAGAAAGGGTACTTAGTCTATTAGATAAAAAGATTAAAATTTGTTTTTATGCGATTAAACAAGTGATGAAAAAAACCAAGGGTTTTTAAAAAAGCACATTTTTAAAAATATATTGCGTTACAAACTGAGTTTAATTTTGGAAATATATACACTGGTGACTAATTTACTGCTTACTTTTAAAAACAGTAAATTTTTTATTTTTAAGTCCTAATAGCCCTTCAATGGGGAAAGGTTGCCATTTATGTTGCCATTTATCTAAGGAAAAATTGGTAAAATTGAGAGACATTTTCTTCAATTTAAAGAACCATTTTCAAATTTAAGAAAAACCTTTAACAAATGTTAAAATATAATGTTGGACCTTTAAATTTTGTACATTAATAAACAAAAATTGGACAGGTATTCAAGTTACAGGTATTGAAAAATAGCAAAATTTCAATTTTGGACCCCTTACAGCTCTTAAACGGGGGGCGCAACAAAAAAAATTTCTGTAACGACTCCAACTAATTTCTGATGATCTAACATCTCCCAAAATTTCAAACTTGGACCGTTCAGAAGTTATATGGGGCCAAAAATTTTGTAAAAATTGAGTTTTGGATAACGGTAAATTTTAGTACCGTAATGCAGCCCTATACATTTGGGTTTTTAAAATTTGTAAAGCTTATAAAAGTAGCTATCTTTCGCCGTTTTCAGATTGGAAATATACTTCATAAAACTCTTGTTATAATATTTTTAAATATAGGGTTTCTTCCGATTTTGAAGGGCTGTAGCTCTGTAACAGAGGGCGCTACTAAAAAAAGGTCTTCCATAAAATTATTTGTTTTGCAATATCTATCTGTAATAATAATTTCTTCTTCTATTTCAAACGGTGTAATAGTTTGTGTAAACATACGGACAGACGGACGGACGGATGGACAAAGTCAAAATTACGAAAAACCTTTGACACTTGTTGAAACTTTCGTTTGAGGCTTTCAATTTTGTTTACAAATAAAAAAAAATGTTGACAGGTATTCAAGCTATAGGTGTTCAAAAGCAAATTTTATAGCAAATTTTAATTTTTGACCCCTTATGTGACACTTATTTCTGAGGATCTAACTTCTCATAAAATTTCAAGTTTCTAAATTGAGCCGTTCAGAAGTTATGAAGGGCCAAAAATTTTGCAAAACTTAGTTTTAGATAACGGTAAATTTTAGTAGCGTATGGTAACCCTATACATTTAGCTTATAAAAATTTATAAAGCTTATAAAACAGCTTTTACCGTTTTCAGGTTGAAAATATACCTTACAGAACTCTTATTATAACTATTTAAAAATAGGGCTTTTTCGACTTTGAGGGGCTGTAGCTCCGTAACGGGAGGGGTAATAGAAAAAAGTTTTAACACTACATTATTTTAAATGCTGTTGTTACCTAACCGTTGCTGATATTTTTTAGTCGGTCGTAAGTAAAAAGGGACGGACGGACGGACAGAGTGAAACTATATAGGCACATTTTTACAAAATTTTTTGAAAATGTGCTAAAAACATGATTAAATTCGATTTAAATCATTTAAAATTGTACAAAATAATTTTATCGAGGAAAAATATGATTTCTTATTAAAAACATTTACACATACACAATATAATGGATTTGAGTTCCTCTGATAAACTTTCGTGAAGTTCACAAACAGTTCACGAAAAACTAAATTCAAGGATCAATAACTGATTTTGCGATAAAGATCACACTAACATTTCAGCAGCAGCATGATATAAGAATGAAATTTCGAGTATTGAGAATTTTACATTACAGGAGTGTGTGCATGAATTAAAAAAATTATAGAGAGATATTAAAGTGACACTTTAAAAAAGAATGCACATCTCTGACTATAAATGAAAAAAATAAAAAAATAGTTATAATTTTGTTTTATGAAGATGAACTTATATTTTGAGTTGCAAAATTCTGAATTTCAAAAAAATAAAAAAACCTGAATATATTTAGTAAATAACTTAATTAATTTGGTAAATACTTGAATTTGACCAGAAAATGCTAAAATTTAACAATTTAAAGCTAATGCAAAAGTTACTGTCCTGTTACATAATTGTCAAAGTCAAATTTCAAGTTTCTAAGTCCTAATATTATTAGTTTTCAGAAGACATTTAAAATTGGTTCTAATTGTAAAAGAACTTGTAAAATTGGTTGTGCGAATTAAATTAAAACGGTCTTATTATTACTTTTATAGTATATAACTATTATATTTATATCTCCCTAACTCTTTTTTAACATTTGTCCAATTCAGCCACTTTCTCCTCTAGTTAGTAATTATAATGCTGATTGACAGAATGTTGATGGTACATACATACAGTCATTGATTGACTTTTTAAAGCTGATCTGATCCATATATAAGTTTAAATAAAATTCCTAAATCGATTTGTATTACAAAGCATATTTAAGAGCATATTTAATACACCCCTATTTTTCATAAGGGCATAATGAAAAAAAAATAAAAAACAAAAAATTTCAAAATGTTAAATACAGCTAGGAAAATTATGGGGCTTAATACTAATTTAATCAATTATACTTTTTTATTATTATTTTTTTCATTTTGTTTTTTTGTTGAGAACAACCATGATCATCAATTTTGTTAGCCTTTTTTTATAATTCTTTGTATATTTCACAATTTTTTGTTCTTCTTTATTTAAATTTGTTTTGAATTTATTATTTTTATAGTTTTCTTTGCCTCGCCATTTTAAGTTTTATTCTTCCCTTTGGTTTCTCTTTTTTTTTAATTTTTAAATCTTTTTCTTTCTATACATTGGTTTTTCAATATTCACAACTTCGAATTAATTTTTTACAAGTTTTTTTAAAAGTTTTAAAACAATCTTTTATAATAACTCTTAATGTATAACTCTTTAATGTAAAGAATAAATTTGAGGAACAGAAGAGAGGATTTAAAAAAGGTACATTATTTTATCTTATGATTACAATTTTGAAATTTAGTGGTAGAATAGCTTTGAAAATTTGAAAAAAAAATTTACATTGTAATTTAATTCAATTAATTATTTTATTTTTCAACGCCAAATTAAAAAAGACCTTATGCTAGATAATAATGATATTTATATTTTAAAATATTTTCCAAAAATCTTATAGATATGTAAGGTTTTGATCTGTTTTAAAAAAATTGTGAGTTGAAAATTGTATCTCTGGAATACCTCGAGTAATGAGTTGAATTGAAATATTGAAAAAAAGGTCTTTTTGTGATGTATTGGTGAAAATACATATACAAATTATATATAACCCTTATAGAATCTCAGATAGCATTCGTTTACATTTTTGAGTTCTACAGAATTATAAACTTTATGCGTTTCAGACTAAGACTAGTTATATTAAAAAGATACTTAATGTTTTAATTGACATATTAAAACTAAACGAATCTCTTAACACCTAGAGACGGTGATTTACAAAATCTGAAAAAATGTTATCCCATTACATTTTACTCTGTTTTGTTTGTTTATTTTCATGCATCTTCCATTAATTTTCGTGCAAAATCTTATATTTAAACGTCGGTATATCGATTGTGCTTCATACAAATCCTTTTTACTACTTAAACCTAGTTTTGATACCAACTAACCCCTTCTTATACTTAAAATTTTTCTTTTATTTTACCATAGTTATGTGTAAATCTATACTGCACATCAAAAAAATATGCTGTGTCCAGCAGAGAACCAACCGCTATTACAGAAAAAGCGTAATGTGAAATTTTTTCAAAGATTATTTATTTAAAACAATTAAACTATTAATAATATATTTTATTAGCTATCAGTTAGAAGTCAATTTTTTTGCAATTTGAGTTTTGCAGCAAGCGCTAATATTAAAAATTTTATATATAAGTATAAAAACAAAATATAAAAGTTTGTATAAAATTTTTGTACTGAATAAAAAATCCACAAAATTTTTTAGATCACCAAAGTTCGTTGGATCAAAAAATTGTCTTTGGCAAAGCTCAATATCATATTTTTTTTGTAACTTTTATATATTTAATTTTTTTGTACTACTCCTGGTTTACAAAATATTTGCAAAAAAGCTTAAAAACTACCAGATTTACTAAAAAAAACTATAGTTAGTTTGCACTTATATGAGAGAAAAACTTATAAAGCTCTAAAGTTTAAAAGGAATGCAAAAAAATTATGATTTGCTTTTTTATAGAGTATTTAAAGTTACCAGCTTATCAATTTTAAAATATTAAAATTAAAACTTTATATCTGATATTTGAAAACATTCCACTCAGCTCTTAACACGTGTACACAGACAGACATACAGTAATACATTCTTACAAAAACCCGAGATTTCAATTTTAGTTGCGAAAACAATACGTATCAAAAGATTAGTAACGTTATGTACTTAATTTTACTAGATAAAATAATCTCATATTTAAATATTATTAACACAACTTATTTAAAATTAAATCATAATTATATTGTAAAGCCAAATAATATTATTATAAAGTAATTAAAATAAATCTTAAATGAAATTTAATTAAAAAAGTTTTGTTTTAGTTTACGGAAGCAGGATACTTCTTCTGTACCATCATTTTAATAAATAATAGAAATTTTTTCAAAGGACTTTCCATTGAAAATAAGTTATAAAGCCAAATAACAGTAAAAAATAACAGGTAAAAATACCAGGACGTATATTAAATTATTTTGTATGGTATTTAGTTAAAGTAATTATTAAATATTGTAAAAACTACAAGGAGATTACTTAGGAAATCCTATTTTAGCATACCCTTCCCTTTTCTACTTTCTATTACTGAATTCTTCGTCCTTTTTGCTTTTTGTTTTTCTTTTCTTTTTGTCTTTAAATTTTCCAAATTCATTCTTTTCAAAAATTTAGTTTTTTAAAAAGATTAATTATTTTAATTACAAGAAAGTAATAATAAGGAAATAATATAAAATAAATATTTTGAAATTTTTCTGGAATTTTGTAAAAGGAAACAAAAAGAGACAAAAAGAACCAAAAAATATTAACCAAACTTCTTCTTTAATCTTAATCAATTAGATACTGGGAAAGTAGACCATAATCCTAACAGTTTTAATACTTAAATTCTTATGAACTATATTATTTGTTATAACATATCTATAGATACATTTTATAAATATAATACAAATTGTGTGGTGACATATAAAAATTTGTAATTTAAAATTCATTCGAATCTTCTAGGGCAGCAATTGCACTCTATTGTAGGTGTATTATAAAGACGCTCTGTAATCAAATAAGCCTTATTTCCCGACGAAGCAAAGTTTACACTTATATGAGAAGAAAAATTTATGAAGCTCTGAAGTTTGATAGGAATGCAGTAAAATTATAATTTGCTTAATATATCTCTTGAATATGTTATCACTTAAGCACAGTTGGCAAATGTGAAACTCAACTTACGCTGAGCTCAAAATTTGATTTCGCTCACTTTATAAACTATTCAACCTACTAACAGCTTGAGCGAAATACATGCGCTAACAGGTTAAGCGCCCTCAAACTTAAGCGTCCTCAAAATCAAGCTAAGCGATAAGTTAATTTGAAACTACAGTTCCTTAAAACTCTACACTTGACAATTATCAGAAGATAAATCGATATTTCTATATGTGTAGAAATCATGTTATTAATAATTTCGTGCTAGCTCTTCAACGATTTGGCTAAAAAAACCCTCCTAAGCCATTGATATATGTTGGAACAGGAGGAAAAGTGCTGGAAATTCTTATTATTATAATTAATCTTATTGAATTACAATTAATACAAGAGGTTGTATCCTAGGTTCAGGGTTAGAACTAATTACCCATCAATTTGCGAAATTTTGTAATAATTTTGTATTTGAGTTGTAGTAATACCTATTTCTGTATTGCTAAGCATTTCTAATCTCTAGTTATAATTAATGTAACTATGTTAACTTAATTGAGTTTTTCCTTATAACCCCAGAAGTTGTGTGTAAATTCTTATAGATTAAAACTAGATTAATTTAAATAAAATTTTCTTTTAAATAACGTATTTTAATCTAAGATAATTTTCTACTTCAAAAGTTTTCTATGATTCTTGTATTTTTTTTTGTTAAAAATTATATTAAAAACGTTTTGTCTCTTTCATTAAATTTCGGTATGTTACTAATTTAAAGTATATTTAACCCCAATAAGAAACGATTGTGTTTTAAGCACATTTTAAATTACTTAAATTTAAAAAAAGTTATTTAATGTTATTAAAGAATAATCTAAAATTAAAACCGATTACAAACTTAATATAATAATAACATAATATTACAATCTTTAAAAGAAGGTTTTATTTGTAAATGTTATATTATTTCTAATGTAATTACTTTTAAATTATTGCTTCAGAGTAATCTTTAATATGTTAAAGTTTTAAAACTTAAAATTCCTTCTGATTTAATACTGAACACAAATTAAGTCAATCTATTTAATCTGCAAAGGCCAACAAGGTCAAGATTAATAAAGAGTTCAGAAAGTTGCTCTGTCAAGAAGTGGCCCTATTTAGATACTATAATGATCTTAGATAAGTTAGTACGTTTGGAGCTTGCATTGCCCGTAACAAGACTTAGCTCAGACTTCTGATAGTATTTATACTAAATTACTTTTAGATACTTAATTTAGATGGAAAATTTGACTAAACAGTCCCCATTCTTGTTTTGTGTACCGAAATATAATATAAAGCATTTAAGTTATATTATTAATATATTCGATTTAGTTCTCTAATTTCTTTACACCCTATTTTAAATGAAAAATTTCAATGTCAAAACTATGAATAAAACAAACTTATATCTAGAAAAAAAAAATATTACTAGTCTTAACACCGCCGTCCAAAGATAATACAACATTTTGTAAGGAACCCCTTAATACTATTTATAAATGCAACATATTTTACGTAGATAAGTAGATACGCCGATTGTTTTTATGGGAAAAACAAAATATTATTTGGATTTAAATAGAATTCAAATTCAAATCACGTATGTATTCGCTATACCAATTATGTACTTATAAAATCATATTCTTATTATTTAAATATAAAAACGAGGAAGAGTGTAGTAGAGTAGACTGTGTCAACTCTGGGATACCCGTATGACCGTAACATATACATTATATCATCCGGTTAATTACTTTTGCAAAATTTCAAACATTCAGCTTTATTAGGTGTAGAGTAATGCTCATATAAAAGAAGGAGTTGTATGGCAGCTACTCGAACCCTTTGCAGTAGACCAACCAAATTTTGCAGTAACTTTGGCCATTACACTAAACTATTTTTGGCAAAATTTGAGACACCCAGCTTCATTTGGTGTAGTGTAATCCTCATATAAAAGAAGGAGTTGTATGGCAGCTACTCGAACCCTCAGCAGTAGACCAACTAAATTTTGCAGTAACTTTGGCCATTACACTAAACTATTTTTTGCAAAATTTCAGACACCCAGCTTCATCAGGTGTAGTGTAAAGCTCATATAAAAGAAAGAGTTGTATGGCAGCTACTCGAACCCTCTGCAGTAGACCAACCAAATTTTGCAGTAACTTTGGCCATTATACTAAACTACTTTTGGCAAAATTTCAGACACGCAGCTTCCATAGGTATAGAGTAATGCTCATATAAAATTAGAAGTTGTATGGCAGGTACTCGAACCCGTGGACCAAAATGGCTGAATTTAAAACTCGATTCCGTTTTTTGCATAAAAACGAATTTGTGAAAATTTCATAATCCTAGCTCCTTTACTTTTTGAGTTATTGTGATGACGGACGGACAGACGGACAGACGGACAGACGGACGGACATACATAGCTAAATCGATTTATTTTTCGATTCTGATCCGATCCATACACTTGAGTCTATATCTACCCCCCCTCCTTCTCTGCGTCACAAACGTAATGGCAAATTTATTATACCCTTGGACTATATAGTCATACGGGTATAAAAACTTTAATAAAAATACATACTTTTTTCAATATATACTTTTATTAAAGTATTGCTAGCCCCCTAAAATGTAGAAAATTAAAAATTATAAGAAATAGTTATTTTGATTTTAAGCTTAAAATATTAAAATTTTTCATTACCTAAAAATTTATAGTAGATCTTTTGCATTTAAAAGTGTTTTAATATAAAATTAAATTGCTGGACTAAAGTTAGTGGAAAGAAGAATTATATTAATTTCAAAATTTTTATCTACTTAGTTACCTAGTGGGTTAAACAAAACATAAACAAAATTGTTATATATTTATTAGGTATCTTTAAGTCTGAATATTTTTTTGAAAATATATATTTGTTTCAAGTGTAGTGTAATATATATGTACGTACCTCTTTAGTCTACTACACTATTAATTCCTATATGTAATTTTGCTTTAAAATTTAAATTTTTTAAAATTTTTCACTTTGGTAATGTAAAATCAAATACTAAATGCTTATATAGACGATAAATTGGACACAAATTAGTAAGTAGGCATTATAAAACTGGAATTTCTATTTTTATACCCGTATGACTATAGGTTCAAATAGTATACTAATTTTGCCATTACGTGTCTGTCTCCATAAATAAACCTAAAATTTTTATATGCAACTGATCGCCTATATAATTATTTAGTTTATTGTTTTACATTATCATAGTCAAGTATTTTAATTTTAAAAGTTACAAATTTTTAATAAGGATCGAACTCAAATTCCTTACACCAGAAGCCACTTCGCTAACCTCTTCACCATACAATTCTTATAATTTGTAGTCAGATTTCTAATTAAAAATTCACAGTGTGTCTGATTGAAAAATAAACTCATAGACTCCACTAAGTTAATATAAAAGTATATATTTAAACACTTTTAAATATACCTATATATTTATTTTTGAAAGTATCTAAAAGATTGAAAAAAAAAATTTTTAAATTAATGTAATCAATAGAAAATTAAATTCAACGTGAAAGAATTTTTATTAAAATTTATTTATTTATATTTTGAATTTTATTTTTTTTTATAGAATTAATTAAAAGGAAGAATTTTTTATTTTCAATATAAAATTCCAACTTTGATACCAAGAAAAATCCTTTAGTCGTTCTTTTATTTGCATTGCAGTAGTGGCAAAATATTTTTAATTCAACTTGTTGATTTACCATGTTTATAATTAAAATAAAGAATTAAATAAATTTTCAAAAACATTTTTATTTTTACTTTTGAGCTGTAGTTGTGCTACAAACTAATTTGATACGATCCTTCCCAAAGACTTAGTGTCATACTTTGAGATCAAATACGACACTATGAATTGTGGGATACATATGAGGTGTGGGATTATAAAAGAGCATTTATACAAAAGGTTTACAATAAGAGCTACAAATTTTACCTTTTGTTTAAACTTATATTGTAAGTCTTAATTTTATAAGAACTAGACCTGTATAGTACTAAATAAAATGGTACTTAAGTACAGTTGTTATTTTACATTAGCTGATAATCATTACTTTGTCAAATACCAGCATTACTTATTTGATTTCACAACTTACAAAATTTAAATAAATGTAAAAAAATCCAGTATAAAAATAATTGATTTCCCAGAAAGTAATTAAATTGAGTTGAGTTTTTTTTGATACCTAAATATTTGCGAGTAATTAAGTAAGTACCAAGAAATTCTTAAGTATCAAGCATTCAATAATTTCCCAAGTATTAACGTATGTATTTTGCTAACATTTTCATTCATAAAGTCCAATACAACTTGAAATAAAAATGCGAATATACAAATTGCAATTATTCAAACTCATATAATAATATTGATTCTTTAATTAACTCTTTTATAATAATTTAACTCTGATTATAGCGTATTGTACATTATGATTTTCATTTATTAGAAAAATACTTGTATACTTGGAAAGTAATTGAATTCGTGATACTTAAGTATCTTTTGGAACTAAATTACACGAAAATACTTAAGTGCTTAAGTATTAAAAATAATTACAAAAGCAATTAAAATTAGAATTGAATAACTTCTTGGGAACTACAAGTACTTTTACTTGATATATTTCAATTTAGCAAAATAAAGATTTTAAAATTAAAATTTTTTAAATCTTAATAATACTGGTACTTAAAAAAGTAATGAGTATCAGGTAATGATACTGGTAGTTGTCCTGGTATTTAGAAAATTAATAGTCTGATAATAAGCCGGTTGTAGAAAAATTGCCTATAACGATAATCTGTAGTTATATACTTTAATAATATTCCTAGAAAAGTTTTAAATATCAAGTCGTATATAATAATATGCTCGAAATTTTCAGAAGACCTGATTTGTTTTCAAAATTTTTAAAGAGAAAGTCAATAACTCATTAAATTTTGAAAAAAATCTTTGTAATATTAATGTAATTTTATTATAATGAATTTCAAATAATGATTTTTGATTAATATTTGAACAATTCTAATTCGTTTAAAAAACGAAGAAGAGTGTAGAGTAGACTGTTTCCACTTAACGATACCCACATTCAGATATTCAGCTTTATTATGTATAGAGTTTTCATCATATAAAGGAAAAAGTCAGTCATTAGAACCCGTTGAACAACCTGACTGGATTTTAATTGCACAGATTGCTCATACATAAAAATAAATTTATGAAAATTTCAGAGTTCTACTTCCTTTATTTTTTTAATTATCGTATAAACGCAGGAACAAACGGAAACAAATCTAAATCTATTTACTTTTATCTGATCTATATATTTGAGTTTATATACAATGAGTATTATTATACATTTAACTTTTAAATAAAATATATAAATATTTGCAAACAATTTTTATTTAAAGATATTAAATAAGTTAAAAATTTCAAAAAATATTTTAAACTTTAATTTTTAAATTTTTATTGATTCTAGGCTCGTTTATCGCAAGCATTTCATCGCGATGGAATTCATCGCGATAGAATTCATCGCAAGCAATTCATCGTAAGCAATTCATCGCAAGCAATTCATCGTAAGCAATTTATTATTATTTAATTATTTAACTCTGGTAGCCAGAACAATCGCGCGATTTTTTTTTTTCTAACATTGTATATACAAACACACATATAAATATTCTGGAAAAAGCGGTAATCCTGATTTAGAATTCAACTCTAAAATCCAATATTAGGTATCGGATTAGGTACATTAGGTATCGGATATTCATCGCAATAAACTTCGCGATGAATATTTCCTTGCGATGAATTGCTTGCGATGAATTGCTTACGATGAATTGCTTGCGATGAATTGCTTGCGATGAACTTTGCTGTGAATTTATTATTGCGATAAACTAGCCGGATACCTTTTTGATTAATCCCTTTTGCACTTTTAATTTGAAAGTTCAGATTTTTTCAAAAAATTTACAAAAATCCATTAAGAAAAATGAAACTGCTCGTTTCAGTTTTTTCAAATATAACTTCGTTGATGCTTCTGAGTTTTAAACTGAAATTGTTACAAGGTATATTAAAAGTTATATGAAAGTACTTATGACTTATTCTTTTGGTATCATAAACTTTCGATTTTATTTCTTAAAATATTTATACCCGTATGACTATATAGTCATTACGTTTGCGACGCAGAGAAGGAGGGGGGGTAGATATAGACTCAAGTGTATGGATCGGATCAGAATCGAAAAAAAAATCGATTTAGCTATGTATGTGCGTCCGTCCGTCTGTCCGTCCGTCCGTCCGCACGATAACTCAAAAACTAAAGGAGCTAGGATCTTGAAATTTTCGAAAATTCGTTTTTTTGCAATAGCCGTCATCGCTATTTAAATCCAGCCATTTTGGTCCATGGGTTCGAGTAGCTGCCATACAACTTCTTTTTGTATATAAGTATTACTCTGTACCTATTACAGCTGCGTATCTGCAATTTTGCCAAAATTAGTTTAGTTTTATGGCCAAAGTTTTTGCAAAATTTGGTTGGTTTACTGTAGTGGGTTCGAGTAGCTGCCATACAATTTTATATGAGCATTGCTCTGTACCTATTGAAGATGGGTGTCTGAAATTTTGCTAAAAACAGTTTAGTGTAATGGCCAAAGTTTCTGCAAAATTTGGTTGGTCTACTGCAGAGGGTTCTAGTAGCTACCATACAACTCCTTCTTTTATATGAGAATTACACTACACCTAATGAAGCTGGGTGTCTGAAATTTTGCCAAAAATAGTTTAGTGTAATGGCCAAAGTCACAGAAAAATTTGGTTGGTCTACTGAAGAGGGTTCGAGTAGCTGTCATACAACTCCTTCTTTTATATGAGTATTCCACTACACTTAATAAAGCCAAAAGTAATTAACCGGATGATATAATATACATATTACGGTCATACGGGTATCCCAGAGTTGACACAGTCTACTTTACTACACTTTTCCTCGTTTTTTAATTTATTTTATTTTAGTATTGGTTCCTGCTTCTTTCAAAATTTCAAAATTTGATTAAACGCATCAAATCAATTTTTTATTTATATATAAAATTTTGATCTATTGCTAAATCGTGCAGATGATCTATATAAATAGTTATATAAATACATTTCGTCGTCTGAATATTGATTTGCTTCATACTTCAAATCGTTAATTTTGAGTAAGGAGTTGTTTGTAGAGTTCTGAAAGGTGCTGCGAGTATTTGACTTATCTTTTTATGCTAACTTCAGTACCTCTTAAACTACTGAAGAAAGCTGAAAAATTATAAGTTCTATTGCTCTCCAGTTCGGTTTAAAACTCCACAAAAGACTCCTAACTCTAACGAAATATCTTTACATAAAAAATTATTAAGATTATCTGCAAAATGTACAAAAACCATTACACTAACACTAAAAAGTTCGTATTAAAAATTTGTAATCTAATTTTTTAGTCAAAAGATAAAACTAGAACTGAAAAAAAAAATCACCGTAATGACAGCAACAAATTTACATTAAATCCTTTTTTTTCAAAATTATTTTCACAAAAAAAAATAAATCAATACAAACGTAATTTATGTTTAAAAATGCAAATTCAAGGTTACAATTGCCTTTTTATCTTGTTAAATTGTCTATGATGTCAATATATCAAAGATAATCTTAATCAGATAAAATTTGGTTTTTTCAAAATATAACAACAAAATTCCATCTTAATTTTTCAAACCTAAAAAAAAAATCTATAAAATATATCTGATTATATCAAATCAATAAATTTCTTTAAAAAAAAATTAAGAAATATTCAACTAAAATTTATACAAACATTTTGATATTAAATGGCTTGTAAAAATTATAAATTATTGATTTCTGTTTGGTATTTGAAGTTGAACAAATAAATTTGATGTTAGATATTAATATATAGATACTAGGTATATAGTTAGCTTAGCTATATTGTTACATAACAAGTATAAAACTTAATGTATTACTATGTATTATTGGTATTTAATAAATTATATAATGAAATTGATTATATTATATTTTTAATATTCATAAATTTTATGAATCTTTGTTATACAGAATACTTTAAGACTTGTGGTAAAAATCTAATAATTAAAGAATTAAAATTTAAGAACTAAAATATTCATTATTTAAGATATTAGAAAATATTTGACATTTTTGACATAATTTTGTTTTTGAAAGACAAAACCAGGTTATATTTCTGACACCTGATGGATTGACGATATTCATTCAAGTTTTGGTTTGTAAATATTTTACCCAACTGCATTTGCAACAGAGTTCTAAAATCGTATTGCAATAAATTTATATAATATAAAAAGTATTTAGCATATTTAAATTTTAATTTATTTTTTTTTACGGTTTTACATTACATAATTAATAATATTGTTATTCAGTACGCTGTAAAATTATATTTTTAAAGGCATTGTTTTTAGTTTTATTTTGTTTTGTAATTAATAACAGGTGTCTGCCTAAACCTCGAAATTCGAAGAAAGGAGTATATATAAAAAATTGTCGGTTGTATAAATTTTTACATGGCTGACAACGAATATTCAAAAATTATGAATGGAAATTGAAAAATTTCAAATAAATATTTAGAAGTTTTTTCCAGCTTTTATTTACATCCAAACTATTATTTTAATTTTTATATTAACAAAACTCCATATTTTGTTTTAAAATATTATATTTTTTTTTTTTCTTTTTTCCAACTTACTTATCCTACTTAAACTACCTAACCTAATTAAAAACGATTTGTATGAAATACATAATTCTAGTTGTTTAAGCAAATCTTAAATGAGTTTCAAGCACCAAAATTTTTATACTCGAATGACTATATAGTCAAAGGGTTTAGTGTAATGGCTAAAGTTACAGCAAAATTTGATTGGTCTATTGCAGAGGGTTCGAGTAGCTGCCATACAACTTATTCTTTAACATGAGCATTGCACTACATCTAAAAAGCTGTAAAAAATTTTGCCAAAAATAATTAACCAGATGATATAATGTATATGTTACGGTCATACGGGTATCCCAGAGTTGACACAGTCTACTCTACTACACTCTTCCTCGTTTATGACTGATATTGACATATTATCGTGATATCTGATATGTTCTCCGTTTATATCGCCTAAGTTATATTCTCTGGCTTTACATATAGCCCGTTTTTTATAAAGATAGGATTGTCATTTATATCATTTATATCATATCAGCCATTTATATCTAGAAAGATAAATTGTTCACGGATTAAAAAGGCTGGGAGTAAGGTCTTTCTTATATTAAATTACTAATCTTATGATTTTAGCTTCCTTGTATAAGTATTTATTAGAGTAAAATGCTTGAAGTACCTTCTTTCATATTATTGTAATGTTTCCATTAAGTTTGCGCTAATGTTGTACCATATTGATGCATAATATGCTAACTAACTATTATAAATTATAATTATATTGCATATTTCTCGGGGTGATGAAAGTTCATTATATTATTATAGGAATATTTAGTATTTACAATTTACAAACTTAAATATAAGATACAAATATTATATTTCCTTACTTATCTAAATTTTAAAATAAAAACAATCTAATTGTATGACTTGCAAAGTTAAAAAACAATTGTTAAAAATGACAATTAAGTATACCTATTATTATAGAATAATTATGATATTAATATTTTACAAAATTATTGTTGTTTTCAATATAATAGTTTCAAAATATGTTTTCACTTTCAGGTTAAAATATCTAAAATTTCTATATATATATTCTTCTAATAAAGCTAACTAGATTTATGTATTTTGATACCTTATAACTCTCAGTTGCAGCTGAATAGAATTGAACTACTCATTCTGTTTTGCAAAATATATCTCCTTCCATCCATCTAAAACGTAGTAAAAGTTTTGTAAGTATACCAATAGCGGCAGACTAACTGAAAGTATAAAAATATATTAGACAAATTTTAATTTTAACTTAAAACTGTGCTGTTAACATTTTGAAGTTTTTGCAATTTTTTTTTTTTGCAATTATGATACAATACTTATAAATTCATCAAAAATCATATGAAAAATGTACCTAGATACAAATGAACTTAAATTTATTTATATTCTTTTTCCTTTTTTTTTTAAATTGATGTAAATTTTGAAAACAAATCTTTAATCTTTTCATCAATCATCATTAATGAATCTTTTGATTATTTTTTATAAAATTTTGACAAATTTAATTTTGTCTTTAAGTTTTTTTTATCAAAAATTTATAAAAAACGAGGAAGAGTGTAGTAGAGTAGACTGTGTGAACTCTGGGATACCCGTATGACCGTTATATAAACATTATATCATTATTATTATAAACATTAATTACTTCTGGCAAAATTTCAAACATACCAGCTTTAATAGGTGAAATATAATGCTCATATAAAAGAAAGAGTTGTATGGCAGCTACTCGAACCCTCTGCAGTAGACCAACCAAATTTTGCAGTAACTTTGGCCATTACACTAAACTATTTTTGGCAAAATTTCAGACACCCAGCTTCATTAGGTGGAGAGTAATGCTCATATAAAATAAGGAGTTGTATGGCAGCTACTCGAACCCTTTGCAGTAGATCAATCAAATTTTGCAGTAACTTTGGCCATCACACTAAACTATTTTTGGCAAAATTTCAGACACCCAGCTTTAATAGGGATCGAGTAATGCTCATATAAAAGAAGGAGTTGTATGGCAGCTACTCGAACTCACTGCAACAGACCAACCAAATTTTGCAGAAACTTTGGCCATAAAACTAAACTACTTTTGCCAAAATTTCAGACACGTAGCTGTAATAGGTACTGAGAAATACTCATATAAAAAAAGAAGTTGTATGGCAGCCACCCGAACCCATGGACCAAAATGGCTGGATTTAAATAGCGATGACGGCTATTGCAAAAAAACGAATTTGCGAAAATTGCAAGATCCTAGCTCCTTTAGTTTTTGAGTTATCGTGCGGACGGACGGACGGACATACATAGCTAAATCGATTTTTTTTTCGATTCTGAACCGATCCATACACTTGAGTCTATATCTACCCCCCCTCCTTCTCTGCGTCACAAACGTAATGGCAAATTTATTATACCCTTTGACTATATAGTCATACGGGTATAAAAATAATTCGAAATAATATTGGATAAATCATTTCTTTTAGTTGAGTATCTGAATAAAATATGTCCTAGTGACCAAAAGAAGAATGTCCTCAGTAATGAATGTACGTACATGTCGCGGATTAAACTGCGACAGTGACCACTTCCTAGTCAAAGTAACACTTCGACAACGAATCTCAAACATCGCAAAAAAGAGGGGAGAAAAGAAAAAGAAATGGGATACAGAAAAACTAAAAGCAACAGGGGTATTAGAAAACTATCAAACCAAACTTGGAGATAATCTGAATTGCCTAAGAGATATGACTACAGAACTAACAACTATAGAAGAAGACTGGTTAAACATTAAACGTGCAATAAACTCAACAGTTCAAGAAACCATAGGCATAAAGACGAATAGAAGAAATGAAGAATGGTTTGACATAGAATGTACTGAAGCAATTAAAGACAAGAATGAAGCCAGGCTAAAAATGATACAAAGAAATACAAGGAGAAACGAGGAGATCTATAAAACGAAAAGGAAATATGCCACTAAGCTTTGTAGACAAAAAAAACGTAGTTACATGAAGAAACGTGTTGAAGAAATTGAATCCAACTTCAACAACAAAGACATAAAAAATTTTTACAAAGGACTAAAAGAAGAAACAAGAAATTTCCAACCTAAATTGACAAATTGCAAGGATAAAAATGGTTTTATTCTATCTGACGAACACCAAATTATAGATAGGTGGAAACAGTACTTTGAAGAACTTTTCAATATTGACAATAACAATAATGATGGAGTAACATTTTCATTTCACATAGAAGGAGATAATGAACGAAATCCTAATACGGAAGAGCCGACAATTGAAGAAACTACAGCAGCAATTAATAAACTTAAAAACGGAAAATCACCAGGCGAAGACGGTATTACTGCAGAACTTTTTAAAAAAGGAGGTGAAGAGCTGCTTCATCACTTACACAGATTAATGTGTAAAATATGGAGGAATGAAAGCATGCCGAAAGAATGGGAAATTGGTACCATATTCCCTATCCACAAAAAAGGAGATAAACTCAATTGCAGTAACTACAGGGGTATCATGTTACTAAATGTTGCATATAAGATTTTTAGCAAAATTTTATACGAAAGACTAAACGAGAAAGCAGAAACCATCTTAGCTGAGTATCAATGCGGTTTTAGACCAAACAGATCAACAACAGACCAAGTTTTTCTCATAAAGCAAAACATGGAAAAATGCTATGAATACAATCTTGACTTGCATATACTATTTGTTGATTTCAAACAAGCTTTCGACAGCATTAAAAGAGAGGAAATACCGAAAATTTTGCACAATTTGGGATACCCTGAAAAACTAATTCGACTTACAATGATGACCTTAAATAACACCAGAAGCAGCGTCATAGTACAAAATCAAATTTCAGAGGTTTTCAGCATAAAAACAGGTGTAAAACAAGGCGACACATTATCGTCAGTGATTTTCAACCTTATGCTGCATTACGTAACGAAGGATCTAGATAGAGGGGGAAATATATTCAACAAATCATCACAAATTAACGCTTTTGCTGACGATATTGCTATAATAGCCAGAAACAAAAGAGCTATGGTTGAGCAGTTCGTGAAACTCGAAGCAGAAGCTATCAAAATTGGCTTAAGAATAAATGAAAATAAAACAAAATATATGATATTATCACGCTCAAACACTAGGCGCAGCCCGCAAAACATAACAATCGGAGAATACAACTTCGAAGGCGTAGATAATTTTACGTATTTGGGAGTATTGCTCAACAACGACAACAGCATGCACTGTTCAATACAAAATAGAATCCAAGCGGCCAACAAATGCTACTATGCACATCAAAAACTATTTAAATCGAAACTTTTATCTAGACATTCAAAACTGTGTATGTATAAAACCCTAGTTAGACCAGTATTGACCTATGGTGCGGAAAATTGGACATTATCAATATCAGACGAAAATAGTCTAAAAATTTTTGAACGCAAAATTTTAAGGAAAATATTTGGACCGAAACAAAATCTACACGGTGAATATATGCACAGAAACAATCAAGAACTACAACTACTAATAAATAATGAAGACGTGGTCCGCTTTATTAAAGCACAAAGAATTAGATGGGCTGGACACGTTGCTAGAATGGCAAATAATAGGTCACAAAGACTTATATTAGATGTTGCTCCACCTGTAAATAGATACAGAGGAAGACCAAGGCTAAGATGGACAGATGGCTTAGAAAATGATTTAAGAAAACTTAATATCAGAAACTGGAAAGTTGCAGCACAAAATCGACAAGTATGGCGGGCAGCAGTAAATCAGGCTAAAACTCACCCCGAGTTGTGACGCCATTTGATGATGATGATGATGATCTGAATAAAATATTTATATGTGCATTTAGTGCAAAAATCTTTTCAAATAACTTGTATATTTATTTGAAAGATTTTTGCACTAAATGCAGAAGATTTCAAAAATAATCGGATGTACTTTCAAATATACAATTCAAACATGAAAATAAGAAGAAGATACTCACAACTTCCTTTTTAAACCCTATACATAAAGAAAAAAATTGAAACAGTATCTTTATATAAAAAGTTTAAAGAAATAATATAACAAAAACATTCTTTTAGAAGGTATTCAACAGTTCAAGTGAAACAATGAATCCTGAATGACTATCATGTTTTGCTTTCAAGTTATGAAATATATAGATACGAACGAGTATATGAACTACTTCTCTTTTTTACTTTAAATATTTATTGTGTATTTCAATACACTTTTATTCACTCAAGTATTTTTTTTGCACAATAGTACCTACACCTCCAAATATTCGTTATCTTACTTCTGTTTTATTCCTTTTTCAACTTTTTTAAAAATGATTTGTGCAAAAAACTCAAAGCAAACCGGAAATGAGAAAAAATGGAAGTAAGTAACCGGTTATTATTATTGCAATACTCATAAATAACATGGATTCATTTAGAAAAAGTAGAATTTTTTGAAACAGTTCATTTAAAATTTCAATAAATATGAAATTATTTTGGATTCTGATATAATTATTTGATAAGTTTATCGATTTGAAGTTGAAAAAGGTATTTCATAAATTTTCGATTTGTATTTAAACAAGAAAAAAGTATTGAAGATGGACAAAAATATATATGTAAGTATGAGAGTATTACAAAAGCTTTTCATAAAAAATTCAAAATATTTAAAGATTTAAAATTCAAGGAATATTTTTGTAGTTAATGGAATGAAAATCACTTTTTTTCATGTTCTGTAAGAGGCTGATAATTCTGATTTGGTATCCAACTCTAAAATCCTTAAAAACGAGAATTTTGAAAAAAGAAAGATTTTTCAATTAAAAGTGAGATTTTCTAATACGAGATTCTTAAAAAACGCAAGTTCTTTTACATCCTTTTTAATTTTAATTATGGGTAAGTATTGCAAAAAAAAATTTAATAAATTTATGTTGTAAGAACTTATTTTCACCCACCCGTTACAGAGCTCCTGCCACTTAAAGTAGAAAAAGTGTCAGTTATAACAAGAGTTTGTAAGGTATTTTTTCAATCTGAAAACGGTAAAAGATAGCTGCTTTTATAATTTTTAAAAAGCAATTCATATTAGATTATAATAATAAATAATAATTGACATTCCTTTGACTCTTCATTTTTTTTCAATTTTAAATGATAAGTCAAGGCTTGATTGAACTAAATTCACATATGTGAATATTCCGTGTCAAGTTTTACAAGCCAACAAATTCAATTTTAACCCGCAAACTTTTTTTATTTATTTGTTTTAAAAATTAAATTTCCGGATTTTTATATTATATTAATCAAAAAATTATAAATTAAATTAAAAATTTAAATTCATATTTCAAAGGAAATCTTTAATAAATTTGAATGTGCAAAAACGTGCCATAAAAGTTAATATAAATCTAATAACACCGCGACGAGCAATAGGTCAAAAGTATATTAAAATTATTCATCTGTTTGTAGTTCACTGATCTTCATAATAGATGTAGAGTATAAAGTGTATGGATCGATCAACAGAACACCATCTGTGTTTCACCACGATTACCCAAAAACTAAAATAGGACAATGAACAATTTGTAGGAATGCTCCTGAAGCCTTAAAACTAATTAGAATATCTTCAAAACTAGTTATCCTGGGAGCTTGAATATTAAACAGTTTAAGTAATATAATAGGGCAAGGACTTCTTTAAAGTTTCAAAATATTTGGGCTTTATTATTGTTGGAATTATAATATATAAAGTTGAAATGGAAAGTCGACAATTGGATAGCCAGTTCTGAGATTTCTCAACCCGAGTATATATTTTTGCAGCTGATTCGACGAGAAAGTCCAGATGAATATTCAAAAGATAGCAGGGGTAAATATAATCTTTCTCGTTTTAAAGACATATATTTTAATATTAGAAGATTTTTCAGTAATATTTATAATCTAATAGAAAAGAAATTACATTATAGAAATAACAAAGCTCAATTTCATTACGTTCAGAAATCTTATAACTTTGGCACAATTTTTCCTCCGATCCTACTAAACATTGCACATTTACAGAAAAATGTTATATGCAATGTCTTACCAATTCTATCCTCAACAGATTCAGGATGTTAGATTGAATTAGGCTCCCACTGTATGTGGTAGTTTTATTACTTTGAAAATAATATTTATTTAACAATAAAATAGGTGCCCAATCCAAAAACGAATTTGTAATGATGTATTCCAACACGTGCTGCTTTTTTTTTTTAACCATTATATTATGCAAATATATTATAATATAAATCAAATACATTGTATAAGATTACATTTGGCAAACATGTATGTATAATTTATGTTACAAAAAATATCTTGTTTTGATGCTAAAATAATTATTAGGAAATGTCAAAAAATAGTAACTTTTCTGTTTTAAGCTAATATTTATGACAATTGGCGAACAGCAGTCAATCATACACTACTTAAAAAACTATAAAGAAAATGGTTCTTCGTTGTTAAAATTTTTCAAATTCCAAGTTGAATTATGAGAATCCCAGTTTCTTGTCATCTATATCCGGATGGTTGAACGGGGTGGACTGGACACGAAGACCAAGGATGGACCAGAACATATTGTTTGAAACCTGTTCAAAACTTTTGAATTTTAAGGAAGCTAGCTACAAATTTGGTATCTGGTTAATATAATAATATAATTTTTATTAAATGAAATAAACCCTATAGGCGCTAATTCTTCTTAAAATGAGAAATAAGACCTCTCACGAAATTTCCCAAACTAGGCCTTATTTCACAATTGAGTTGGGCCTTATTACTCTAAGTCTTATTTCCTCTTGCCTACTAAGCAATATTCTGAACCAAGCTAATTTACCCTGACATTCACAGTAATATAACAAGATTATCTTTTTAATAATTGGAGCACGTGCGTCATGTTAACTTTAAAAAAAATTATTGGCAAAATTTACAATTCCATTAATAAATCATGTTATGTATTTATTATTTAAAAAACATAAAAAATACAAAAACATTCTCGATTTATATTTTATGTTCATATTTTTATGTAAAACATGATTTGTATGTACTTATAGCTACCTTACAAATTTATTAACTTTTAATAAAAAAAATAATTAAACTAATTTTTGTTATCATACTAACATTATCATACTAATTATATAATTATCGTACGAATGCTATTTTAAAATTATTTTATTTCTAATACAAAATATTGAATTTTATCTAATAGGCCCATAGGATGTTACAATTAAAACAGATAAGATATTAGTATTTTTAAATAAATAATAATCTTGTGTTTCAGGTGTCAAGGTTTGTTGATCTTTACATAAAAAAGTTACTATTGCAAATAGAGCCTATAAACCTTATTTATATCTGGAAAAAGGAATAAAGCCTAAATCGCGAGATTTTGCGAATTATTAGCATGTCCAATTCCTTCAATATTGCGGGAAGAGAATTTAGAAGGAGCAGACTAAGGCAGAGGTTGAAGTTGGTTTGAAGGGGAAAGTACGGAGCTAACTATAATATAGTAAATTATTTGTAAGTTCTTGAAAATATTCGAATTTTACAATCGGCTAGAAATTTTTAATTGGAGTCATATAACAATATAAAATTATTTATAGCTCAATTGTTAAACCTATTACGAAGGCACAGTCAAAAATTTCTGAAAATTTTTTAATATGTAAAATTATTTTAAATGTTGAAATGCAAAAAGGCATTTGCTTAAGCCTTAAAAATATATATTTCATCGATCGGAATTTTAATTTACTATTGTGCGAAATTAAATTTAAAAAAATTTTTTTGAGATAGACACTCCTTTGCAGCGGCTTAAGTTATGATTGAAAATTTTGGAAATATTTAATAAATTTCAGGAAATGCAAGGGGTCAAAAACTTTTAATAAGAATTAATTTGTGTTAACTTATTACATAGTACAAATTATGTGTCCTAAATACATACCTTTTTAGTTTTATTTCATTAAATTGAGCTTATGACCTTAAAATTTAGGAACATACTGCCGGACTTCAATTGAAAAGAAATTGGGGAAAAATGAAAAAAAGAAATAATTTTGGAAAATAAAAAAAAAAAGCAAAAACTTTTTACATTATACTGTTAATTTTTTTGACATTACAATTAAATTAAACTTTAACTAAATTTTCAATGCCCCTTCAAACAAATCTGTAGTATCAAGATACTTGTCAGATTTTTCAATTCCTCAAAAAAGTTCAAAATAACTGTTGTGAAGAAAATATGTTGTCCGTCGACAGGAGCTTTCCTTGAGGGAAACTGTTTTAAGTTAAAAATTTATAAACATAATTCAAAATCATAAACATGCGTAGATAAAATAAAAATTCATTTAATTCATCAAATAAAACTAAAAAAAATCTTAGAATTATTAAGATTATATAATTGGACAGAATATATTAATTTTAAATTATAAGGATTTGACTATGAACTTATCCTAGGGCGTTTTGCTCTTTATCTGCTCATGTTATTTTATTTCAAAGGTAAAAATATTATCAAAAATATTTAATTTTCTATTATATAACGGTACTATTTCAATCTCTCTCTTTTGAGAAAATATAATTTTCCGAAAATATTTGAAAAATATATTTTAAAACCATTTATTTATAATTTATATACATTTATTACTATCTAGTATGTCTATTTTGGATTGTTAATTTCTAAGAATTCTTACAGTGGAAATCTTAGGGTATATAAAGTTTTGGGTAATCGAAAATAACATTTTAGAAGTTATAAAATCCTTATTTCAAATTAATCGAAAATAAAAAGTTTTATTTCTTAAATTTAAACTTCTTCATTTAATGTTAAACTTACATTCATATTTTGTAAGGTATTCCCGAAGTAAATGAGGTCCCTCCGCAGTGTCAAAATACTTTAACTTGGTATTGCTTAGTATTGCCAATTTTCAAAAAAAATTAACATAACAGTACAGCAAATTGACATCAAATAACCGTTAAAATATTCTATAGACTGTTATCTTAGATTAAAGAACCAAATATGTATATTATACTTGTATAATATGCAATAGATTAACTATATAACTGTAAGTAATAAGGAACAATAAATGACCAGTATTTATAAGCACCTTATAAGTATAATGTAAAAACTAATGTTATTAGTACATTCTTCGTTTTTTACCAGGAATTGGTAATTAAGATTAGAGAGGTATTGAAATGGTAGAATAGGTTTGTTTAAGAACCATCGTTGTGATTCCATCAGGATAAAGTAGATCCTACCAAAGGAGCAGCCAACTTCTTGGATATTTGATGATCTTTGAGTTGACTGTGGTAGAGTTGAGTTAAAGGAAAATTGTTTGCCAAACAAGTTCGCCTTCTCTCTTGAATCTGATACAATTGTGTTATTTTTATCAATAAGCGGAGGAAAAGAAGACTCGCTTGTGTCCTCCTTTAAAATGATTAAAATGAAAAACTTTTAAAATACGCACGGTAAAAATATTAAAAATTTTGCACGGTAAAATATTTTTAATAAAATTTAAACTGAATAATAATTTGCAAAGTGAATAGAGGACATTATAGTTTTTTTAATTCAGACTTTTTTTAATTCAATGTCATACCTAACTATTTAAATATCATTATTTTCAATTACAATTTAACTGTTAATTTGATTTTTAACTGTATGGATATAATTTTTTTAATATTTATATTAATGTATGGATATAATTTAAATATTTTACTTTTATTAATAAAACATTTTTTTTTAATATTATAATTTCATAATTATTATATATTAATGAATAAAGTAATCAAATTTATTTTGAAAAATAAATTTTTTAAATTATTTATATATAATTAATATAAATATAATTTTATACATATTAATAAAATTAAATTAATAACGAATCAATTGCAATAACTTTTTTTTTTGTATACAAAATAATTTGTTATGTAAAATAAAATAGCCTTAGGTTGTTAACTATATTAAAATTTACTTTGAAACCTTGGAACTGTAAAACTGCAATAATTGGTAAAATATATAAATTGCATTTAAATAAAAATCATTTAGTGCATAAATTTAAAATAAAAGTACTTGGAAAAAAAATCTTATAGATTGTTATTTATCATATATCAGAATCTAGTTTTTTGCGGTACAGAATTTTAAAATTACACAACCTAAAATCTGGAAAAAACAAAACTCCTTGTTATGGTTTTATAGGGGGTCATATATATGTGTTATTTGAATTTATCTTACTGAATTCATGTAGAACATGTAGAAACAAATGTCTTAGATTTTCAATAGATACAATTATTTTGGTTTATATTGTAATCATCTTGTATTTGAGTTATATATAGTATTCTATATTTCTGAGTTATATTATTCAATTAAATTATTTGTTTATTATTTTGTATTTGTTTATATTGTTATATTAATGTATTTATACCCGTATGACTATATAGTCAAAGGGTATAATAAATTTGCCAACGTTTGTGACGCTGAGAAGGAGGGGGGTAGGTAGATAATATAGACTCAAGTGTATGGATCCGTTCCCTATATGTCCGTCCGTCCGCACGATAATTCAAAAACTAAAGGAGCTAGGATCTTGAAATTTCATCGCTATTTAAATATCTATTTTCTTTTATTTTCTTTTTAATAAAATATATTTATTTATTTTATGTATGAAAAATTTTATTTTATAGGTAACTAGCTAATACCCGGTGCGCGTTGCTGCGCCTCTTAATGATTGAATAAAACTGCAAAAAGTTAACACAAAAATTACACATGTAAATTTCAAAATGTATGAAAGCAATCTTTTTAAAAAGATTTTTCTAGGATTATTCCAGTAATTTTTGAAACTTTCTGTAATTCAAAGCAGTACAAACTACTTTCCAAAATTTGACGTTTTTTTTTGAATTTTTTTGACTAATCGTAGGACCGACTGTTAACAGGCTTAACTCCATTTTCAAGTTGCTTCACACATATAAAATTTGAAGTCAACCGGTCAAATCGTTTCTAATTTAGAGTAAAATAACCAAAAACTTTATAAAAAGCTGTTGGGCCGCAATGGGTTAATGGAACTTAACAAAATTTATTTTGGGGCTTTCTTGAAAGCCAAAGCAGAATTTCGTAAAATCGGACAAAATTTGGACCCAAATTTTTTTTTGACCAACCGTCGGCCCGACATGGGTTAACAAATTCCAAAACTGTTAATAGTGTCTACTCAATTCTCAAAGACCATCACGTATACAAAATTTGAAGGCAATTGGTCAAACAGTTTCGAACTTAGAGTAAAGTATTGAAAAAACCTATAAAAAGCTGTTGGGCCGCAATGGGTTAATGGAACTTACCAAAATTTTTTTTGGGGCTTTCTTTTAAGCCAAAGCAGAATTTCGTAAAATCGGACAAAATTTGGACCAAAATTTTTTTTGACCACCCGTCGGCCCGACATGGGTTAACAAATTCCAAAAATGTTAATAGTGTCTACTCAATTCTCAAAGGCCATCACGTATACAAAATTTGAAGTCAATCGGTCAAACCGTTTTCATTTTAGAACAAAGAAGTTTAAATAATTGCATCACAGCCCCAACTTGGCGGTCCCTTAGAGCAAAATTTTTGGACCACGATTTCTTTCCGTACCCAAAAACCTCTATACACAAATTTTCATGAAAATCGGCTGGGCAGTTTAGGAGTCTATTCGCTACAAACAAACAAACAAACTTTCATTTTTATATATATAGATTTGACAGAAAACTCAAAACAAACAATTCATACCATAGCAACTATAATTATTTTCAAAAAAAAAATTAAGATAAATAAAAACGCGTTGTGTAGGCGAATTATTAACCATTTCATGGTGTAGTGGTTAGGACATGCGACTAGTAGTCAAAACGTTTCGGTTCGAATCCAGACTGGGGCAAAATTTTTTTTTTTTTAAATCATCTTTTTTTATCTATTCTCTTTTTAATTAAAATTAAATCTGTATTTATTTTATGTATGAGAAATTTTATTTTATAGAAAATTTGACAGAAAACTCTCAGTTATATTATAAATTATTAATTTTTTTTTTAATATTTTTATAACAAAACTCAAAACAATTTTTCAAAACAGTACAATTGATACCATAACAACTATAATAATTTTGAAAAAAAAATTAAGATAAACAAAAAATCGATGGCTTAGTTGTTAGGACGTCGGCCTTTTAATTGAAAAGTGTGGGTTCGAATCTCGTTCAGAGCATATTTTTTTTTTATATTCATCTTTGTTTTTAATTCATCTTTTTCATCTAAATTAAAGAAAAACAAATTTTTGAAAGATTTACAGCACTGATCTCATGTTTATATCTCGTATTACTAGCACATACCATATACTCTCCTTGTCTAACAAAAAACTTACTAATTATTATTTCGTAATTTATTTATTTATTTTACAGTCCTCTACCACATACAATGTAATTTGTGAGGTGATTCAATCTTTTCTTTTCAGATGGGGCAGGTATATATTTTATAATATGATATAAATGATATTTTTTTATTAGATATGTTCTGACGAGGGTTTGAACCCAAGACCCTTCGATTGAAAGACCAACGTTCTACTCAGTACGACACCCATCGGTTGTTTTATAATTAAAATTATTTTAATAAATTTTATCTTAAAATTTCAAAAAAATTGTTTTACAGTTAAAATATTTAATAGCGTATCTAAAGATTTTTATAAAGAAATATAAAAATAACTCTAAATTTTATTACCACCAATATTAAAAAGAAAAACCCCAGTTTCCAAAACAACATTTTTATTTATTGTCGGTAATAAGTACTACTCTATTTAATTTCCATTTATTTTAAGTATTATCCTTAAAGTCCTTTAAACAATTATTTAAGGAAATACCTTAAATCTTCAAAAAAAAAATTAAACAGAACATTAAAGTAACAGTTCCGTTTTATTTTTTAATATGAAAATTTAAATCAAAAACATAAACCCTATAACAACGATAGCGACAAACGATTACAAAAGAAATTTCTAACCAAGAAATTGGTTATAAAAAAGGATTAAACAAAAAAGAGTAATGATTGTTGTTTTTTTTTGGTACTTAAATATAAATTTGTAGATTACAATAATAAAGGAAGCAAACTTTGAAAGTAGGTATTCTTCTATTTTTACAACAAAACATTAATATCTATAAATATATATTTTCATTATACATGTATTTAGTTATAAACATTCTATTGTAAATGATTATAATTATTGCCTATTTTCATAATAATTAATTAACATTAAAATATACAAAGTTTAAAAAGTAAATAATTGTGTTCCTTCCTTTACATTCATAAAAATAAAGCAATTAAAAGTTAGGTAAAAAAAGGAGGGTTTGTAAAACAGCACATTACTAATATAGATGTATAACATAACGTATTTGAATTGAACTTTTGAATTTTGTACTAAGACTCTTAGTAAATATTTTAAAAACATCGATAAATATTGAAATGTTTAAAATATGCCAATAGAAATTTCAGTTCCGATTTAAAATTAGCTTATTTGTGAGCTTTTAGTTCAACTTAGATCACAAATAGACAGGCTCAAATTATATAAAAAATTAATTTTTCTAATTCTGATTTTTTTTAAATAAACAAAATAGAAATAAACTTTTATTTTGTTATAATCTTACATATGAGTATTTTAACCTACAAAACAAAGTTAACAAACAAGGTATAACTCTTTTATTTTTAACATTTAAAAATATTTGGATTTTTATACCCGTATGACTATATAGTCAAAGGGTATAATAAATTTACCATTACGTTTGTGACGCAGAGAAGGACGGGGGGGGTAGATATAGACTCAAGTGTATGGATCGGATCAGAATCGAAAAATAAATCGATTTAGCTATGTATGTTCGTCCGTCCGTCCGTCTGTCCGTCCGCACGATAACTCAAAAACTAAAGGAGCTAGGATCTTGAAATTTTCGCAAATTCGTTTTTTTGCAATAGCCGTCATCGCTATTTAAATCCAGCCATTTTGGTCCATGGGTTCGGGTAGCTGCCATACAACTTCTTTTTTTATATGAGCATTACTCTGTACCTATTACAGCTGCGTGTCTGAAATTTTGCTAAAAGTAGTTTAGTTTTATGGCCAAAGTTTCTGCAAAATTTGGTTGGTCTAGCGGAGTGGGTTCGAGTAGCTGTCATACAACTTCTTATTTTATATGAGCATTACTCTCCACCTAATGAAGCTGGGTGTCTGAAATTTTGCCAACAATTGTTTAGTGTAATGGCCAAAGTTTCTGCAAAATTTGGTTGGTCTACGACAGAGGGTTCGAGTAGCTGCCATACAAATCTTTATTTTATATGAGTATTCCACTACACTTAATAAAGTCAAAAGTAATTAACCGGATGATATAATGTATATGTTACGGTCATACGGGTATCCCAGAGTTGACACAGTCTACTCTACTACACTCTTCCTCATTTTATTGTTAAATTTAATATACGAGTATAGTAAGTAAAATCATTTCTCTTTTAAAGTACAAAACTATTGTATTATAATCTTATTCATACATTGTAAAATTTTAAAAAATCAATGTATAATCAATAATTTTTTTTTTTTTTATAAAACTTAACTAACTTAACCTAACTTAACCTAAACTTAAATTTAAATAAACTAACTTATAGACTATAAAATAGCACAAATGCTTTTAGAAATTATATTAAGATGTATTTAACCACCAATAATCTTTATTTATAACTTTATCTTTTTCTGATATAGACATTTCATATCTTAAATTATCTCCGTTAATATTGCTTGGAATATACTCGATTTTTTTGCATGTAGCCCGTCTACTATAATGAAAAAGTATAGGGACATGATCTTTGTTTTGAGTGTATCTATATTTTTCTAAGAAGATGAAGTGCTCAGGAGCTATAAAACCCGTGAGCAAGGTCTTAATGTACTCCTCATTGTGGTAAAATATATGTGATATTAAACCATTTTCTGGAGTTTTTAAGGCTCTATCATAATGACTTCTGATTAAATTTATCATAAAATTATCTATTCTCATGATTTTGACTTCCTTGTACAAATAATAAATGTTTTGTACGTAGATCTGTCACGATTCATTCTTATTACATGACCGGCCCATTTAAGTTGCTGTATTTTTATCCGACTACTCAATTGTGGTTCTTTAAACTCCTCAAAACATTCGTTATTGTAACGCAATCTAAATGAGCCATCTTCATCTCTAATTGGACCAAGAATGCGTCGGAGTATTTTACGTTCAAAAACATCAATTCTATTTTCATCTTGTTTTCTCACTGCCCAAGTTTCTGAGCTGTATATAAATACTGGTACAACCAGTGTTTTGTATAGCCTAAACTTTGATGTTTTTGATAGTAAGTTTGAGCCAAAAACTTTGTATAGTGAAGCAAACATTTTGTTTGCAGCTTTAATACGTTCATCAATTTCTAATTTACAGTCGTTTGTTTTATTTACTGTTGAGCCAAGGTATTTGAAATGATTTACTGATTCGAAATTGTAGTTACTAATGGTGATATTTTGTCTATTTGCAGTTCTAGAATTACTCATATATTTGGTTTTTGTCTCGTTAATGTTTAATCCACAATTTTTTGCAGATTCTTCAAATCTATGAAAATTTTCTTCCAGGATTTGCATATTTCTTGCCAGTAGATCAATGTCATCTGCAAAACCTAATAATTACGATGATTTATTCCAAATTGTACCTTTTGTTTCAAGTCCTGCATCACGTATAATTTTTTCTAGTGCAAAATTAAACAATGTTGGTGACAAAACATCGCCTTGTCTTACACCAGTATGAGTTTCAAAACAGTCTGAAAGATCACCTTGCACTCTTACATAGTTTTTTGCTCCATTTGTAGCCATTTTCGATAGAGCAACTAGTTTTTCAGGTACACCGAAAAGTCTCATGGCATTCCATAGCATATTTCTATTTACTGAATCAAATGCTTGTTTAAAATCGACAAATAAATTATGCATATCACGGTTATATTCATTACTTTTTTCTATTATTTGTCTCAACGTAAATATCTGATCAATTGTAGATTTTACTGATGTGAAACCTGCTTGGTAATCTCCAATTATTTCTTTTGAATAGATTTTTAATCTATCATTTAAAATATTGACAAATACTTTATATGTTACACTTAATAAAGTAATACCTCTATAATTTGTACACATAAGTTTGTTTCCTTTTTTATGTAGTGGAATTACTATTCCATATCTCCATTCATGTGGCATTTGTTCTTTTTGCCAAATACATGTTATTAATTTATAAATCTCTCCGCATAATGCATTTCCACCATTTTTTAATAACTCAGCTTGAATACCATCAATACCACATGCTCTGTTGTTTTTTAACTTTAGAATACTCTGAGACACTTCTTCTTCACTAGGCTCTTCAATATATGGTTCTGCAGTATGGATTTCAACATTTTCATCTTCATTAGTACTACTGTCAGTTATTGGGTTTAGTAGTTCTTTAAAGTACTCTGCCCATCTTTTTATCACCATTGATTTTTCTTGAATTAGATCACCGTTTTTATCTCTGCATGCGCGAATTGTAGGGTTAAAATCATTCGTAACATATTTTATTTCTTTGTAGAATTTTCTAGAATCATTTATCTGCCTAAAGTTTTCTACATTTCCTAATTTTTTCTCTAAAAAATCTCTTTTCTTTTTTCTAAATAGATTTTGTGCTATATTTCTTTTACTTCTATATGTTTCTTGATTTGCTCTTGTGTTAATTTGTAGTACCTTCTTTCTTGCTTCATTTTTTTCATCATTCACTCTCTGGCATTCTGCATCCCACCAACCATTTCTCTGTGTTCTTCTAACTGTATCAAGGATTCCTTGTGCTGCTACGTTGATTGCATTTTTTATTTTAATCCATTGTGTTTCAATATCATGATTTTCATTTTCAGCTGTATTACTTTCTTCTAAACTTTGTTCAATTCGATGTATGAATTCTATTTTTATTTCCTCATCTTTCAATTTGTTTATGTCCCATTTCTTATTTGAATGTCTTTTCACCTTCCTTTCAGTTGATATTCGCGCTTTAAATTTTGCACCAACAAGAAAATGATCTGTATCACAGCACGCACCACGATAACTTCTAACATCTTCAATATTGTTTCTATGTCTAGAATCAATTAGTATGTGGTCTATTTGATTAGCATAATTTCCATTTGGAGCTTTCCATGTCTGTTTGTGCACGTTTTTATGTTCGAACGCTGTACTACTAATAGTTAATCTTCGATATTGTGCAAGGTCTACTACACGATTTCCATTATTATTTGATTCACTATGTAGACTATGTGGTGTTTCCTGTGTTTTACCTATTTTTGCATTAAAATCTCCAGCAATTAGTTTTATATCGTTTTTGGGCAGTTCATCATACAATTTATTTAACTCATTGTAAAATATATCTTTCTCTTCTTCATCCTTATCTTCAGTTGGGGCATGAATACAAATCATTGCTACATTAAAAAATTTAGTTTTCAATCTTAATGCACATAGTCTTTCATTTTTTGCTTTAAAATCAATAACAACATGATTTATATCTTTTTCGACAATGAATCCCGTTCCAAACATATGGATTTTATTTTTATTACCACTGGAGTATACAACATGATTACCAGAAGTGAAAATACTTTCATCTAACCATCTTGTTTCTTGCACGGCAGTAATCTGCATTCTATACTTCTGAGTTAAATTTTTTAAAGTACCACTTTTGTACAAGCTTAACACATTCCACGTTCCTATTCGTAGCGTCAAATCGTTATCCTTTTTCTTAGCTAGGGTCGTTTTCCGTTTATTCAGCATTATCCGAGGCGTTTTCTGGGGTCCCGATACAACTCTGTTTTCCGAGGTAAGATTGTAAGCCTTACGCTCAACCCCCTACCAGGAGGACCAGCTCTAAGTATTATACCCCTATAGAGAGGGTGGCCCAGTTATACCCCAGGCACTGGGTTTATCTTTTACTGAGGATCGGTCTCGGTCTAGAACCTTTACCTCAAACCCTCCTCCTTTACCCGGGCTTGGGACCGGCAGGTTGTAATGCAACTGATAATTTTGATAATATCTACTAATTTAATGAAAAATATTAAACTATATTTTACTGGTACTTTCTTCTTTTTAGCACATTTTTAAAAGATTTTGTTTTTCATATAGTTTTAGTTTTTCCGTCTGTCCGTCCGTATGTTCACAAAATCTTTTACACCGATTGAAATAGAAAAAACAATTGTAACTATGGGTAAGTATTGCAAAAAACGTAATTTCTTGAAAGCACTTTTTTATGTAGCCCCACCAGTTACGGAGCTACAGCTCAGCGATGGCGGAAAAAGTCCTAAATTTAAATTTTTATAACAAGAGTTCTTTTAGGTTTATTTCTTATATGAAACGGTAAAAGACATCTGTTTTAATAAGCTTTAAAGGGGCCCTTAAAACTGAAGAAAGTGTCTCTTACTATACCCTTATGACTATATAGTCAAAGGGTATAATAAGTTTGCCATTACGTTTGTGACGCAGAGAAGGAGTTCTTTTAGGTTTATTTCTTATATGAAACGGTAAAAGACATCTGTATTAATAAGCTTTAAAGGGGCCCTTAAAACTGAAGAAAGTGTCTCTTATTATACCTGTATGACTATATAGTCAAAGACCATAATAAGTTTGCCATTACGTTTGTGACGCAGAGAAGGAGTTCTTTCTGGTTTATTTCTTATATGAAACGGTAAAAGACATCTGTTTTAATAAGCTTTAAAGGGGCCCTTAAAACTGAAGAAAGTGTCTCTTATTATACCCGTATGCCTATATAGTCAAAGGGTATAATAAGTTTGCCATTACGTTTGTGACGCAGAGAAGAAGAGGGGTAGATATACGCACGATAACTCAAAAACTAAAGGAGCTAGGATCTTGAAATTTTCGCAAAATCGTTTTTATGCAATAACCGTCATCGCTACTGAAATCGAGCCAGTTTTTTGCACGGGTTGGAGTTCCTGTCATGCAACTTCTTTTTATATTTGTTTTTTTTTCAATAGCCGTCATTATCACTATTTAAATCCAGCCATTTTGGTCCATAGGTTCCGGTAGCTGCCACACAACTTCTTATTTTATATGAGTATTACTCTGTACCTATTACGGCTGCGTGTCTGAAATTTTTCCAAAAGTAGTTTAGTTTTATGGCTAAAATTTCTGCAAAATTTGGTTGGTCTACTGCAGTGGGTTCCAGTAGCTGCCATACAACTTCTTATTTTATACGAGCATTACTCTCCACCTAATGAAGCTGGGTGTCTGAAATTTTGCCAAAAATAGTTTAGTGTAATGGCCAAAGTTACAGCAAAATTTGGTTGGTCTATTGCAGTGGGTTCGAGTAGCTGCCATACAACTCTTTCTTTTATATGAGTATTCCAATACACTTAATAAAGCTGTATGTTTGAAATTTTGCCAAAAGCAATTAACCAGATGTTATAATGTATATGTTACGGTTATACGGGTATCCCAGAGTTGACACAGTCTACTATACTACACTATTCCTCGTTTTTAATCATTTTTGTTTAGATAATAAAATTCTAAGAAAAATTCCAAATTTTAGCTAAATTAATTTTAATTCCAAAGACCTCAAGACTTTGGAAGGGAGGAGTGGAGGTTAGATCCTCGAGAATTATCATCAGTTTGGTTATGAAAAATTCGGGAGCGTTCCCCATGGAAAGGTTAATAACTTAAAAATTTCAGATTTTTATAAATCAGTAACTTAGTCAGTAGTGCATATATATTCCCAAAATTAAACTGAGTATGAAGCACTACATAATTTCTAAAATGTACTTTCTTACAAAACCCTTGGTTTTTTGATGACTTATTTTTTTTTTGGTTTTAAATTAAAATCATATTCTGACTCCTACTAACATTTTTTTAATTTATTGCCTTCCCTGCTGTGTGGTAAATCACTACCATACTATACTCTAAAGTTTTGAAAAATATCTATAACTTAAATAAACACATACATTATTTTTATAAAAACTAATCACAATTTAGCATCTATCAAATTATTTGTAAATTAATTAAATAATAAAAATATAATTGAAGTATTAGGTCCATAAAGTAACAGCAGGATATTTTTGACTAAAAAATCATTTATTTTAGACATAATTAGTTGAGTGTTTAATCTCATACTAAGTGTGAACTATAAAATAAAGATTCTTATCAAAATATTATGCAGATAGTTTGGGACATAAAAATTATGATATCTGTAGAGTCTTTTAATTAAAATTTTGTAGGTACAATAAGCTTACATAATTATACCCGTATGACTATTAGTCAAAAGGGTGTACTAAATTAGCCAATACGTGTGTGACGCAGAGAATTGGAGGCGGTACATATAGACTCAACTCTATGGATCGGATCAGAATTGAAAAATAAATTGATTGAGCTATGTATGTCCGTCTGCCCGCACGATAACTCAAAAAATAAAGGAGGTAGGATTTTAAAATTTTCACAAATTCGTTTTTATGCAATAGCCATCATCGCTATTTAAATCCATCCATTTTGGTTCACGGGTTCGGCCATACAACTTCTTATTTTATATGAGCATTACTCTATACTTATTAATGCTAGGTGTCTGAAATTTCGTCAAAAGTAGCTTAGTTTTATGGCCAAAGTTTCTGCAAAATTTGGTTGGTCTACTGCAGTGGGTTCGAGTAGCTGCCATACAACTCCTTATTTTATATGAGAAATACTCTGCAACTAATGAAGATGGGTGTCTGAAATTTTGCCAAAAATAGTTTAGTGTAATGGCCAAAGTTACTGCAAAATTTGGTTGGTCTACTGCAGAGGGTTCGAGTAGCTGCCATACAACTTCTTCTTTTATATGAGCATTATACTACACTTAATAAAGCTGTATGTTTAAAATTTTGCCTAGACTAATTAACCGGACGATATAATGTTTATATTACGGTCATACGGGTATCCCAGAGTTGACAAAGTCTACTCTACTACACTCTTCCTCGTTTTCTCTTACTTTTGGGCTTTGATATTAGTCCAAAATAATAAAATTGAGATGTAATATCCCAAGTGGCACATTGAGAACAATACAATATGAAAGTTAAGCTTTTATAGTTTTTCAAAACTTTTCTTTAGCTCATTTTATTAGGATATTAAAATTTAACGATTTTAATAGAACCCTTTATTAAAAACTACAAGCATCAGCCTATTTGCGAATTTAGAAAATTTTTTGATTCAGTATAGATCTTTCACAAAGACTCTGTATCTTATTTTACTTTGTGCTAGCTCCTTGATTTGCGTTAACGTTTTTCCTTCTTCTTCAATTTCTTTTGCCATAGTTCCTCTTCATTTAGTTTAAGAATTTCCCACCTTTCGTTTCCCTTTGGAATTCTAATCATAGGCCTTCCCTAGTGATCGAGTTGTTTTTTCTTATCGCATGGTCATTGCATTTATACTTTATCTCCCCTATAATTAGTTCTATGGGTTTCTGTTTTGTTATTTTCTATTAAAGATCCTGGTTTGAAATTCTCCTTGGCTAGAATATCCTACTTATAATGCACAGATATAAATATTGAAATAGTTTTGAGACTATTTTATCTGTGGCCAACTATGTTTAACAGCAAGAGTCATTTTACACATGCTTCGGAAATTCAAAGTTTTATAACTCTCTTAATTTAAATACAATGTTTTGTAACTCTATAAATGACTCAATATAATAAAACTTTAATTTTTCAAAAACATTTTCTAAATTTAGCAAAATGTTTAAAATTTAGAATTAGAATTGCCATAAACTACGCAAATGTCGAACGTATATAATTTTTGATAATATTTTTAATTGGCTCAGTCTTTGAATGCTCCGAATGCAATTATATATTTAAAGGGCAGAAGTGTCGAGAACTCAAAGGTTGTGAACCGTAATGTAAGATAGTTCAAAAATTAAGGCGAAAGGTGGGAGCTAAGTTCAATTTAAAAGTTACAACGATGTGCATTTCAACTTTTATAGGCTTGTCTTTCATCAGTTTTAAAAACAATCTAAAGCCCATGTTTTCTAGATTTCGTAATAGAACTGCGTAAATAATATTATAAAAAATTTAATTCATATTTTTTCTTTGTATATTTCTAGTAATAATATAAAAATTCTTGAAAAAATATTTTTTGATTTTGATAAACAAAAATGTCGAGTAATGTTGATTTATGCAGATTTTATAAAAGAATATTAAAAAAAAAAGTTAACTCAGAAAGGAAAATAAGATTTTATTAAAACTAGAAAATTAAAATGAAAAATAAACAACATAAAAAAATATTTTGTTTTCTATTAAAACAAAAAAATTAAATTTTAAAATAAATTGCAGCAGAATAAATTAGTATCATGCTAATTATTTTAAATTTTATCGAATTCAATTTTTGTTTGTTCAATTCAAAGTTTGATGAATAAGGTTTAAAGTATTTAAATATCTTAGTTTTAAATAAAAATCTTAAGATACAGGATTCTCTTCAATAAGTTGTTATGATTTTAGTTTGCTATAAAGGATAGCATGTGTTATTATTTTTTAAACTTTCCCATAATTCAAAAGTTATTAACTACTACCTAAAATTGGACATTTTTTTTTTGATTAATCGAAGTAGCATGTGTTACCAAATACCTGTTGATAGAGTCAACGTTATTTTTATAACGCATACAAAATTTGAAGTCCATAATTTAGTTTCTAATTTAGAGTAAAGTAAAGAAGAAATCTGTAAAAAGCTTCTGTGCGGCAATGGATTAATGGAAATCGAAAAAAACTTCATTGAGGCTTTACCTCTTTGACCAAAGCAGTACTTCGCAAAATTTTGAAGTAATTTCCTTCCAAAATTTTTTTTGGACAATCGTCTCGCCTTCATGGGTCAACAAATCCCAAGTCTGTTAATAGTGTCAAATCAATTCTCAAGAAGCATCAGGTGTAGAAAATTTTAAGTCAATCGGTCAAACCGCTTTCATTTAAGAACAAAGAAGTTTAAGTACTTGCTTAACAGCCCCAACTTAGAGCAACATTTTTAGCCATCGTATGCTTTTCGTACCCAAAACCCTCTATTCACAAAATTTTCAGTATAATGTGCTCAGCAGTTTAGAACTCATTTCGCTTTATCCAAATAAACAACAAACTTTCACTTTTATATATAATGATATTTGAATGTTTTAAATTATATTTGGTTACCAAGGGGATTTGTGAGTATTAAATATCTATCAATATTGTTTGACCTGTACGGGAATCGAACCCGCATTGAAATGCTTACCCACTGGGGTCCCTATAAATTAATATTACTAGTCTAAGTTTTTAACATTTTTTATATATCATTATTACTAAATTATTACTTCTACCTACCTCTAATGATATATACCTTGTAGTAATTAAAATGTTACACTTTCTTTTTAATAGTAATCCTCGAATAGATCACCTTAAACATTTAAGCGATTACAACCATGGCTGCAGTAAATTTCTGGAAAAAGGGAAAGGTACCTTCGATTTTTCAAACCACTTTAGTAACATTCCTTAATCCGTGAACTTTTGACTTATATTTTAAGTCATAAAACTCCTAAGGAATTTTGACTCATGGAAATTTGTTATATCACCATCTAGGCTATCAAATTATTTAAAAATCTTTTGAAGTCATTTTAATTATGATAAACTTATCTTTAAACTTATCAACGGTCTAAATTCGTTCTATATAATAAAATAAAATTATTTTTAGTATTTTTGGACTATAATTATATAATATTTGAATCAGATATAATAATATACGAGGAAGATTATAGTTGCCCTTGTCAACTTTTAGATACCCGTGCATACCCACTATGGTGTATAAAATAAACCGTAATTTACTTCTCTTATACATTTACCACCGAAATGGCGTAGGCATTATAGTTGCTGAACACATAAAACATCACATAACCGAATTTGTACCACATTCTGACAGAGTTATGTTGATAAAGATTAATACAAAACCAGTAGCACTTAACATCATACAAATATATGCGCCAACTGCTGACAAACCCGATGATGAAATAGAAGAGTTATATCAACAAGTATCATATCTTCAAAAACAAACAAAACCACATGAGTTAACCATAATAATGGGAGATTTTAACGCTAAAGTAGGCACCGGAAAAGTAGATGAAATTGTTGGACCATTTGCTCTAGGTTCCAGAAACGAGAGAGGTGAACGTCTCATAGAATTCGCCCAAGAAGAAGGCTTTAAAATTACTAATACATGGTTTTGTTTACCATCACGAAGGTTGTACACCTGGAAATCACCACAGGACAGCAGTGCAAACATTGTGCGCAATCAAATTGATTATATTCTGGTCAACAAACGCTTCAGTTCTTCCATCAGAAAAGTTTGTACATATCCAGGGGCTGACGTACCGTCTGACCACAATCTTCTTTTAGCTAAAGTAAACATAAAATTATCCAAAGCTAGAAGAAGTAACCAGCAACCGAAATTGGATATCGAAAAACTAAAAATCGATGAAGTGAAAAATCAATTGTCAGACGCAATCAATGATCAGTTAAGTCTCGTCTTAGAAGAAAATGATAACATCTGGGAGCGCACAAAAACTGTACTAAATGAAACGTCCAAACATATTCTAGGTACAAAAATATATAAGGCAAAGAAAAATTGGATGACAATAGAGATACTACAGTTGATGGATGAAAGACGCAATTACAAAAACAAACAACCTGCAGAATATAGACGTATTCATCGCGAAATAAGGTCGAAAATAAGAATAGCAAAAGAAAACTGGTTAAAACAGGAATGCTATGAAATTGAAAAACTACAACATCTGCACGATGACTTCAATTTACACAAAAAACTCAAAGAAACAGCAGGGGTGTACAAAAAATCACATACTTCCACACTTCTTAATGAAAACGGACAAATAATTTCTGAAATTAATGAAAAAACGAAGACCTGGGAAGAATATATTAAGAAATTGTTTTGTGATTTTACCCGTCCCGAGTACAATATTGAAACGTCTATAGAACCATCTGAAACACATATAACCAAAGATGAAATCAAAAAAGCGGTTATGTCAGCCAAAAATAATAAAGCCGCAGGACCAGACGAAACCCTGTCAGAAATATTTAAACTGATCAATGACGAAAACCTCACTGTGCTCGAAAAAATTTTCAACCATATCTATAACACCGGAAATTTCCCACAAGACTGGCTAAAGTCAACATTTGTCGCCCTTCCGAAAAAAGCTAATGCCAAAAAATGCGACGACCACCGATTAATAAGTTTAATGAGCCATGCACTCAAAATCTTCTTGAGAGTGCTGCATAATCGTATTTACACAAATTGTGAGTTACACATGGGCAGAACGCAATTTGGATTCAAACAAGGAACTGGAACCAGAGAAGCACTTTTTAATATTCAAGTACTTGTACAGAATTGTCGTGATGTTCATAAAGATGTTTTCTTATGTTTTGTGGATTATGAAAAGGCGTTTGATAAGGTCAACCATCAAAAACTTATGGAGGTATTAAATAGAATTGGCATAGATAATAATATCATAATGTGTATAAATAGCTTATATTGGCAACAAACAGCCTGTGTAAAGATAAATAATGTGCTGACACAAAGCATTGATATTCAAAAAGGAGTTCGACAAGGCTGTATTCTCTCCCCTTTACTGTTTAACATCTATGCTGAAGCCATTTTTCAGGAAGCAGTGAACGATTTAGATGTTGGTATAAAAGTAAATGGCACATATATAAATAACATCAGATATGCAGATGATACAGTTCTCATAACAGACAATCTAAGGGATTTACAACATATAGTCGATAAAGTCAACCAGCATAGCGAATTGTTCAACTTAAAAATAAATATATCAAAAACTAAATTAATGATCGTAAGCAGAAAAAGAACACCTTACACTGCAGCAACAATTAAAATAAATAACCGCTCAATTGAAAAAGTCTCCACATACAAATATCTCGGATGCTGGTTACACGAGGATTGGAGCTGCGAAAAAGAAATTAGATGCCGAATCGAAATAGCAAGAAATGCATTTCTTAAACACAAAAAAGTTTTCTGTTGTCGCGAAATGAACTTGGGCCTTCGCTTACGATTCGTTAAATGCTATGTTTGGTCTATACTCCTATACGGTGTAGAAACGTGGACCTTGAAAGTGAGAGAAATCAACAAACTTGAAGCGTTCGAAATGTGGATCTACCGCAAAATGCTAAAAATATCGTGGATGGATCACATTACAAACGAAGAAGTTCTACGTAGAGCAAACGCGGAAAGAGAACTACTTATAAGGTTGAAGAAACAAAAAATCTCTTACTTTGGGCATATTATGCGTGGAAATAAATACGAGCTACTTCAGTTAATAGTTCAAGGGAAAATTGAAGGAAAAAGAGGTATAGGAAGGAAGCAATTATCATGGTTGCGTAACATTAGAAACTGGACAGGCATCAGAAACATTGGTGATTTAATCCATTCAGCAACAGATCGAAACATCTTTCAGGGCATCGTTGCTAATATCATATGACCGCTGACATCCAATTATGGATAGGCAACAAAAGAAGAAGAAGATACATTTAACTCATTACCCCATAATTTTGACGTAAAAAAAAAAAAAAAAATTAACAAAAAAAAAAAAAAGTCACAAAACAAAAAACAAAATTTTCATTCATTGTCCCATAACTTTAGCTTAAAAAAAAAAAAAAAAAATTAACAAAAAAAAAAAAAAAATCACAAAAAAAAAAAAAAAGTTTTCATTCATTGTCCCATAACTTAAGCTTAAAAAAAAAAAAAAAAAAAATAAAAAAAAAAAAAACAACAAAGAAAAAAAAAACAAAAAAAAAAAATTGGCCCACCCTAAAAGTCCGATGGTCCGAGTGATGTCCAACTTTGCCAAGTAACTTGCCCTATTAATTTACCTGCCCAATTTTAATTTTAACCTTGTAGCTTTATTAGATTCACAGTTATTGAATCGAAAACTTTGTATGGCAGCCCTCCGAAAATGGGGCCCTAACATTTTGAAACTTCATATAAGTGCTCGATTCATTATATAACTAACCGTGTGTAGTTTTCAGCCTCGTAGTATAATTAGTTTTGAAGAAATTCATATTGGTGCAAGGAAGTTGTATGGCAGCCCTCCGAAAATGGGGCCCTAACATTTTGAAACTTCATATAAGTGCCGGAGTCAATATAAAACTAACCGTGTGTAATTTTCATCCCCGTAGTATAAATAGTTTTGAAGAAATTCATATTGGTGCAAAAAAGTTGTATGGCAGCTCCCCGAAGCCTTGGTCCGATTTTAACCAAAAACAATAGGGAACCTAGAAATTGTCTAAAAATGACTTTGTGTGAATTTCAAGACTCTAGCCCTTTTAGTTTTTGAGTTATCGTGATGACACACGGACGGACGGACGGACGGACGGACGGACAGACACACATAGCTAGATCGACTAATTTTTCGATTCTGAGCCGATACGTACCCTTGACACTATATCTAGCTCGTCTAGATCGATGCGTTACAAACGGAGGAGCAAATCTAATATACCCGATGTTCATATATATATGCACGGGTATAATAATATTATAAATCTGTTTCAAAAAAAAAATAATTAATAAGCACCTAACTATAAGATTATACGCCACTCCATTTCATGAATTCATTTAAAAAATTTTTTATTTTAAAAAATTTTATATTTAAATTTAATTGACAATTCAAAAATTTTGGAAAAAAAAACTTTTTCTTTGTTCTGAGTTCCTTATCCGTGTTATTTTCCTCAAAAAAGAATAAACTTAAAATCTGAAATGGGTGTGAAAAGGAATCAATTAACTGTCAAAGTTTCTTTTTCACTTTTCTTTTGTTCACTAACCGAATCGAATTTAAAACACTCTCGATTTGTCTTGTAAAAGAGGAAATTTTCAGCTAAATTTGTAAAATAAAAAAATAAATTCAAAAAAAAATTCTAAGATATTGAATTTTAAAAGAAAAACCCTTGTTCATTAACAAAAAAAAAATTGAAGAAAACTAAAAAATTCCAATCGAATATTCTAATTTCAATAAATTTTATTTAATTCTTTGGAACATTTTTAAATATTTAACTTTTTTTTGCCTCTGAATAATAAATTAATATTTTTGGCTTTTTTTTATCAAATCTATTATTCAGGAATCTGATTTTGAAAATTTATAATATATATAAGATGCACTTTCTAACATAAAAATAATTGACTTAATTATGTTCATTTTTTTGGAATAGTGTAAGATTGCCAACTGATTATACACATATCGACGTAGTAGTACGATACACCTCAATCCTCATTTAAACTCATCACAGATTTATTGTTCCAAATTTCATGTATTTAATTTTCAATTTCCAATTTTATTAATTCATATAATATGCTGATACGTTCTAGAGAGGCATGTAGGAGTCATCTGAAAAATTACTTTAATTAAGAGGTCTGTGATAAGAACGAATACTATATCTACTGCTTGCATAATGGAAAAAGCATAGCACTATTTTGTACCAATTTTCAAGTTTCTATCTTTATGAATTTTGAAGATATGCTTTTACAATCTTGAGGAGTGTTCGGGATACCAAAACCTGGGTGGTGGTTAATGAACGAAGAAGAGTGTAGTAGAGTTAACGGTGTCAACTCTGGGATATCCGTATGACTGTCATATAAACATTATATCATCCGGTTAATTACTTTTGGAAAAATATCTAACATACAGCTTTATTAGGTGTAGTGTAATGCTCATATAAAAGAAGGAGTTATATGGCAGCTACTCGAACTCTCTACAGTAGACCAACCAAATTATAAGTAGTAGTTTTGGCCATTACACTAAACTACTTTTGGCAAAATTTCAGAGACCTAGCTTTAATAAGTACAGAGTAATGCTTATATAAAATAAGAAGTTGTATGGCAGGTACTCGAACATAATTTGTTTTATTTAAAAGAGAATGTGCGTTAAATGACTGTTTATGTTGGATACTTTAAGAACGAAGAAGTACAAAAACATTATCACACTCTATCTTGACAACGTGCTTAAAAAGTTCTTAAGAAAATCACTGAAGCGTTGCTTTTTCCATTAACATTTTAAAATAAAAGGAAAAATTATACAAATTTTCAAGGATTTATGTGAAAACACAATTACAGTTCTTTTTCATTGTGTTTTAGTTTTTTTTTGGATTTTGAATAGAAAACTACTTGGTCGAATTACAATTTCATCTTAATTTTAAACTTTATAAATGAATTTATTGAATATTTATATCCGTATGACTATATAGTCAAAGGGTATAATAAATTTGCCATTACGTTTGTGACGCAGGGAAGGAGGGGGGGGGTAGATATAGACTAAAGAGTATGGATCGGATCAGAACCGAAAAATAAATCGATTTAGCTATGTATGTCCGTCCGTCCGCACGATAATTCAAAAACTAAATGAGCTAGGATCTTGAAATTTTCACAAATTCGTTTTTTTGCAATAGCCGTCACCGCTATTTAAATCCAGCCATTTTGTTCCATGGGTTCGGGTAGCTACCATACAACTTCTTTTTTTATATGAGTATTTCTCTGCACCTATTACAGCTACGTGTCTAAAATTTTGGCAAAAGTAGTTTAATTTTATGGCCAAAGTTTCTGCAAAATTTGGTTGGTCTGTTGCAGTGAGTTCGAGTAGCTGCCATACAACTCCTTCTTTTGTATGAGCATTACTTCTTCTTTTGTATGAGCATTTGTATGAGTAGCTGCCATACAACTCCTTCTTTTGTATGAGCATTACTCTAAACCTATTAAAGCTGGGTGTCTGAAATTTTGCCAAAAATAGTTTAGTGTAATGGCCAAAGTTACTGCAAAATTTGGTTGGTTTACTGCAAAGCGTTCGAATAGCTGCCATACAACTTCTTATTTTATATGAGCATTACTCTATACCTGTTGAAGTTGGGTGTCTGAAATTTTGCCAAAAATAGTTTAGTGTAATGGCCAAAGTTACTGCAAAATTTGGTTGGTCTACTGCAGAGGGTTCGACTAACTGCCATACAACTACTTCTTTTATATCAGCATTATATTTTACCTAATAAAGCTGATATTTTTTTGAAATTTTGCCAAAAGTAATTAATGTTTATATAACGGTCATACGGGTATCCCAGAGTTGACACAGTCTACTCTACTACACTCTTCCTCGTTTTTATATTAGTATTACTCTGTACCTATTACAGCTGCAGAAGTTTTATGGTCAAAGTTTCTGCAAAATTTGGTTGGTCTACTGCAGTGTGTTCGAGTAGCTGCCATAAAACTTCTTATTTTATATGAGCATTACTCTCCACCTAATGAAGCTGGGTGTCTGAAATTTTGCTAAAAATAGTTTAGTGTAATGGGCAAAGTTACAGCAAAATTTGGATGGTCTACTGCAGAGGGTTCGAGTAGCTGCCATACAACTCCTACTTTTATATGACTTTTCCACTACACTTAATAAAGCTGTATGTTTGAAATTTTAATTATATAACCGGGTGAAATAATGTTTGTATTACGGTCATACCGGTATCCAGAGTTGACACAGTCTACTCTACTACACTCTTCCTCGTTTTAACCTAATTTTACCTTCTTAAGTATGGGAAAAAGTACGTTGAGAAGAACTATTGCTAGTTCTATCTGTTTTTTATACCCTACACCTATAGAATAGGTAAAGGGGTATATTAACTTTGGTATGGTGTTTGTAACCACCTAAAGGAAGCGAGCTAGATATGGAAAAGTATATATATTTGTGATCAGCGTGACCGCCTGAGTCGATATAGCCATGTCCGTCCGTCCGTCCGTCCGTCCGTAGGCACGATAACTCAAAAAATAATGGAGCTATCTTGATGAAATTTTAACTGTAGGTTACTAGGACTGAAAGTACGGAGGAGATTGCATATGGGCGAAATCGGCCCATGGGTTCGGATTCTGGACCTTTTAATCGATCGAAGGGCTAACAAACTTTTATAAAAAATCACGATAACTCAACAACTAATGACGCTATCTTCATCAAATTTGTGCTGTAGGTTACTAGTAATGAAACTACTTTGGGGATTGCGTAAAGTCGGGATTGGACCATGCGTTCGGAACCTAGAACTTTTTGATCGAATTTAAGCCAAACGAGCATAATTCCGAAACCAATGAAGATATAACCTCCAAATTTGGTATCAGGGTGTCCCTTCCCATTTCCTAAGTGTCTTGGGAATTTGGGTCCCATTGGAGTACTGGGTCGGAGACCAGCCACACATTTCCGAAGACCTTAAAGCATATCTTTAAAATTAATAAAGATAACAACTTGAAAAAATGTAGAAGCTTTCAATTTGCCACAGGGGTGTTCTTTACTATCTGTTGCGTGTTCCCCTAATTTGGGATCAATTGGAGAGGTGGTTCAGTACCCCTCTCAGACCTCCCAATGTGTAAAAGCTTATCATCGAAATTAATAAAACTAGTAACTTAAAATTAAAATAGAACGTTCCAATTGTATACAAGGGTTAACTAGTATTGAAAGTATGACGGGACTGCTAATGGGCGAAATCGTACCATAATTTCGGGTTCTGGAACCCTTGAAAAGTTCAAGGACTAACAAACATATATCTTAAAAACAACATAACCCAAAAAATAATGCCGGTATTTTGATGAAATTTAAACTCTAGGTTACTAGTAATGAAAGTACCATGGGAATTGGTTGTGGTCGAGTTTAATTTCAAAGCCAAAGAATATATTTCCTATGTCCTATGTGTCTCCGAAATCTAGACTTAATTGTAGTGGTTCAGCTATGTTCAAAGGTATTTGCTGCATTTATAGAAAATTTATTTTAATATTTAAATGAATTATATGAAAAGGTCTAAATTTGTAATTGTATTTTAGAAATACATTTATTGCATATTTTGCGTTTATAAGCTTTTCTATTAGGTATATAAACTAACCATTTAAAATAATTGCAATTTTTAAAAATCTGGATTATTAAATATATTATGCTTTGATCATCTTTTTATCACAAAATTTAATAATTAGAATTTTTTCATTTTGTAATTGAATTGGAATAAATATATTTTCATTTATTTCAAGTTTGTTTGTTTTTTAATATTTTTAAATAGATAAATTGGTAAGAATTTGTAATATTTTTTAATAGATAGTGTAATTAGAAAATGTTTTTAGTATTATAAAGTTAATTTGGTTAGCTATGTCTTACGATCAAATTAATAACAGCTTTTATGGTGTTAAAATGACTAATGGATATGTCCTTAAATTTGAACCAAATAGGTTTAGGGTATTTCTAAGTCGGTTGCACCGACTGACTGTTTCTTTACTTGTTTTTATTGAAGAATAGTTCACTTGGTGTTATAACTAACTGTCACACCGTTACTTGTTAGTGGAAAATTTGATGAGATAAAGTTCAACCAATGCAATCAATTATTTGTATTATGTAGAATAGTGTAATGAAAATTGATGAAAGAAAACATGTTGCACTTTTTTTTACCCGATGCAGAACTCTAAAAGAGAGTATTAATTCTTCGAATCAAGTGTTTTTCCACAATGTGACAATAGTAGAGATTATTCAACAGCGATTACTAAAACTTTAACTGGATAAAGCGATTTTTGAGGCAGCAATGGGATAACGAATGATACTATAATTTGGCGCACATGCTTACTTCTTTACCAAATATTTTCAAAGGAAATAAAGGAACGAAGTTGATGTTTTTTTGCGGTATAAAAAGCGTTTTAAGACAAAAAAAAATCACTTTTAATTTAAAAAAAAGTAAAATTCAAACTTAAAATAGCTACGGCATATTATTATATTACAAAAAAACATTTAATATGAAAATTATTTGTTGAAATGAAAAATTTATTTTTAAATAAACAAAAAAAAATTTTCCTTTTTCCATATCAATCCTTTTATATTTTTCTTTTGATCTATATAATATACATATACACATTGTAAATAAAATCTTTTCTACCAAAAGTGTTTAGCAAATAACCCTTTTTTATTAAAATAAGATATAGGATTCCGTTTAATGCACGAAAATATAATATCTTTTAAAATATACATTAGTTAAATTAGGTTCTTAAATATGTAAAGAAAAATGCTTACGATTTATTTTATTTTTGTTGGCTTCTTATTATATATCTAAGAAATAAACAAAGACTTGGGACATTTGGGACTGTGTGTTTTAATTTTTGACGATAAAAAAATTTAATTAACATTCTTTTTCAAATAATCCATAGAATGAAATTAGAGCTACAATCATTTACACTTACAGCGGTTTTCTTATACGACAAAAAACTTTAAATGATTCATTTTATATCAAGCTTCCTTAGCGTTAGGCTAATGAATTCTCTTTGAAAAAGGTTAAATTTTAATTTAATTTAATTATTAAAATCAAATGGTGACCGGAAATGGTAGATACCAGAATTAGTAGATACAAAAGTAGGCAGGTATGCGAAATGCTTGGCATAATGCAACAAATAAGCATAGAATCAACATCTTTCACTCTGTAAATTTTATTAAAAATGTTGTCAATTTTTATCAATATGCCTTATTTATAATAAACTAGCTAATACCCGGTGCGCGTTGCTGCGCCTCTCAATGGAGGTTTAATTGAAGTTGATGTTACTGCAAAAAGTTAACACAAAAATTACACTCGGTTTACACATGTAAATTTTAAAATGAATGAAAGCAATCTTTTTAAAACCATTTTTCTAGGTTTTAAAAAGAATAATGTTCTAGTAATTTTTGAAACTTTCTGTAATTCAAAGCAGTACAAACTACTTTCCAAATTTTGACGTAATTTACTTCCAAAAAATTTTTTTTGAACAATCGTAGGACCGACTGTTAGCAGATTCAACTCTATTTTCAAGTTGTTTCACACATATAAAATTTGAGGAAAACCGGTCAAATCGTTTCTAATTTAGAGTTAAGTAACGCAAAAATCTATTAAAAGCCACTGTGCCCCACTGGGTTAACGGAACTACACTTTCTCTTTGGGCAAAGCAGTTTTACGCAAAAATGGACGTAATTTGCTTCCAAATCACTCAACAAAATTTTTTGAAGCTTTCTTTTTAGTCAAAGCAGTACTTCGCAAATTTTGACAATATTATCTTCCAAAATTATTTTGACCAACCGTCGGGCCGACATGGGTTAACAAATTCCACATCTGTTAATAGTGTCAACTCAATTCTCACAGGGGAGCACGTATACAAAATTTGAAGAAAATCGGTCAAACCGTTTTTAATTTAGAGTTAGGTATTGAAAAAACCTATAAAAAGCTGTTGGGCCCTAATGGGTTAATGCAAGTCAATAAAATTTTTTTGTGGGTTTTCTTTTTAGCCAAAGCAGAATTTCATAAAATCGGACAAAATTTGAACCCAAATTTTTTTTTGACCACCCGTCGGCCCGGCATGGGTTAATAAATTCCAAAACTGTTAATAGTGTTTACTCAATTCTCAAGGAGCATCACGTATACAAAATTTGAAATCAATTGGTCAAACCGTTTCGAATTTAGAGTAAAGTATTGAAAAAACCTATAAAAAGCTGTTGGGCCGCAATGGGTTAATGGAACTCAACAAAATTTTTTTTGTGGCTTTCTTTAAAGCCAAAGCAGAATTCCGTAAAATCGGACAAAATTTGGACCCAAAATTTTTTTTGACCACCCGTCGGCCCGACATGGGTTAACAAATTCCAAAACTGTTAATAGCGTCTACTCAATTCTCAAAGAGCATCACGTATACAAAATTTGAAGTCAATCGGTCAAACCGTTTCGAATTTAGAGTAAAGTATTGAAAAAGCCTATAAAAAGCTGTTGGGCCGCAATGGGTTAATGGAACTCACCAAAATTTTTTTTGGGGTTTGCTTTTAAGCCAAAGCTGAATTTCATAAAATCGGACAAAATTTGGACCCAAAATTTTTTTTGACCACCCGTCGGCCCGACATGGGTTAACAAATTCCAAAACTGTTAATAGCGTCTACTCAATTCTCAAAGAGCATCACGTATACAAAATTTGAAGTCAATCGGTCAAACCGTTTTCATTTTAGAACAAAGAAGTTTAAATACTTGCACCACAGCCCCAACTTGGCGGTCCGATAGAGCAAAATTTTTGGGCCACGATTTCCTTCCGTACCCAAAAACCCCTATATACAAATTTTCATGAAAATCGGCTGGGCAGTTTAGGAGTCTATTCGCTACAAACAAACATACAAACAAACAAACAAACAAACAAACAAACAAACAAACAAATAAACAAACTTTCATTTTTATATATATAGATATACAAATAATTAAATGAAATGTCCTTAATATTAAAAATTCTAAATTAGTAATTACATATTATATTATAAATTATAAATTAGTAATTTGAATATTATTTCTAAGATTTAAATTCGTTCTAAAACTTAAGAGGTTAAAATTTACTTTTTGTTGCAATCCAATCTGAATTTAAATGCACGTTGAGAGCATTTTTAAATGTTGTCATTTTTAAATTTACTGTTATTATTCAAAATATTTTAACTATCTCTGATAATTTTATTTCTTATTCATTTGATTTGATTTTATTATACCCGTGCATACATAAATGAACATCGGGTATATTAAAATTACTCCTCCGTTTGTAACGCATCGAAATATAAGAGCTAGATATAGTGTCAAGGGTACGTATCGAATCAGCATCGAAAAGTGAATCGATCTAGCTATGTGTGTCCGTCCGTCCGTCCGTCCGTCCGTCCGTCAGCACGATAACTCAAAAACTAAAAGGGCTAGAGTCTTGAAATTCACACCAAGTCATTTTTAGACAATTTCTAGGTTCCCTATTGTTTTTGGTTAAAATCGGACCAAGGCTTCGGGGAGCTGCCATACAACTTTTTTGCACCAATATGAATTTCTTCAAAACTATTTATATTACGGGGATGAAAATTACACACGGTTAGTTTTATAATGACTCCGGCACTTATATGAAGTTTCAAAATGTTAGGGCCCCATTTTCGGGGGGCTGCCATACAACTTCCTTGCACCAATATGAATTTCTTCAAAACTAATTATACTACGCGGATGAAAATTTCACACGGTTAGTTATATAATGAATCGAGCACTTACATGAAGTTTCAAAATGTTTGGGCCCCATTTACGGGGAGCTGCCATACAACTTTTTTGCACCAATATGAATTTCTTCAAAACTATTTATACTACGGGGATGAAAATTACACACGGTTAGTTTTATAATGACTCCGGCACTTATATGAAGTTTCAAAATGTTAGGGCCCCATTTTCGGGGGGCTGCCATACAACTTCCTTGCACCAATATGAATTTCTTCAAAACTAATTATACTACGCGGATGAAAATTACACACGGTTAGTTATATAATGAATCGAGCACTTATATGAAGTTTCAAAATGTTAGGGCCCCATTTTCGGGGGGCTGCCATACAAAGTTTTCGATTCAATAACTGTGAATCTAATAAAGCTACAAGGTTAAAATTAAAATTGGGCAGGTAAATTAATAGGGCAAGTTACTTGGCAAAGTTGGACATCACTCGGACCATCGGACTTTTAGGGTGGGCCAATTTTTGTTTTTGTTTTTTTTTCTTTTTTGCTTTTTTTTTTTTTTAAGCTAAAGTTATGGGACAATGAAAGAAAATTTTGTTTTTTGTTTTGTGATTTTTTTTTTTTTTTGTTAATTTGTTTTTTTTTTTTTTACGTCAAAATTATGGGGTAATGAGTTAAATGTATAAGGGAAGTAAATTACGGTTTATTTTATACACCATAGTGGGTATGCACGGGTATCTAAAAGTTGACAAGGGCAACTATAATCTTCCTCGTTCTTTATGAAAGTAATTTCTAGGCAACTTCTTTCTAAATTAATTCTAAATTATTTTCATGACGTCATGTTTGATACATGACTTCCATCTTGTTGCGTATATTTTATTGTATTTTAAAAACCTATTGTTATATTAGGTATCTTTATGTTTAAAAAAATAATAAATAAGTATTTGATTTGGTTTATATTATTATATAGGTATTGCCTTTTTTGAACAGAAAAACATTCGAATTAATGGATTACGTGACATGAATTTAACTTATATTTTTGTAAAAAAGGAAATAAATAAACTTAAATAGTAATAAATATGCGTTAAATGAATGGTTTATACCCAAATAGAAGAAACAAACATTTCATTTTTAAATTTAGTGAATGTTAAGATGTGGTAATTTATAATCAATGTAGATATATTCAATCAAATCATTTTAATTTATACAACAATGATTGATATAATTGTTTATGTTAAAAAAAAATTAACAGCATGATATGTTCTGTAATATATAAATCATTATTGTTTGAAGAATTTAAAGTTTAAGATGAGCGCTGTTTCAGATCAAAATTTGGTATTTTTTATTTCGTAAAAGTAAGTACTCCTCTAAAAATTTCAAGCTCCCAATTCAAACCGTAAGCTATAAGTGGCCAAGTATTTTACAGTAATTGAGTTTCGCATAACGATTTATAAATCTTATTAGAAAGTTGTTAGGCTTTTTTGTAGTTTAGAGGCTGTTGTTCTATAGTGGGTGGGACTACACAAAAAAAAATCTTCCATAAATTATTTTTTTTGGCATTAAACGTAATTACGGCACTTTGTAAAACCCAGACGTTTTAGTATGTCTAAATTTTTTTTAAATCTCCCGAAAAGCAGATGAACTCGTTTTAGTTAAATTGTTTAAAATTAATATTTAAAATTAATTAAAATTAAAATTATAATTAAAAATTCTGGTGATTGATTATTCATTTAAAACATCAATGTAATTAAATTGTAATTTTAAAATAAAATAAAACTCTGTTTAAAATATTACAATTATTTTTTTTTATTAAAAAAATATTCTACATTATTGAAGTAATGACAATTATATTATGACGTTAAAAGACATAATGTTACAATGTCTCACAAAATCTCACAAGTCACTATAGCAACTATTATGACTTATATGACATATTTATGTTATATTTTAAGTTATTATGTTTAAACCAGTGGCGGCTTCTCCTAAGATTCAACTGATTCATTGAATCAGTTGTAATTTTTGCTTTACTGAAAATCTAAAAGTTTTAAAAAAACTTATATTTTTATAAATTTATATTATTTCGAACAAAACAAAAGAAAACACATATTTTGGTCCAAATGCCAATATCAATTTTACCTTAGATTCAGTAGAACAAATTGAATCCACAATATTAAATCTTCTTCGTATATTTTTATTTTTATTATTTGCATACATTTAAAAATGTTCAATACCTATATTTATTATTCGCGTTAAGTTGTATGTATGTATTATATTATTATGTTAAAGTATGCAATGTAATATAGTACCATGTGCATGCCCATACATTCAATTTAGTTATTTGAATCTATGAAGTATAAACTATGAAGAAAATATGAACCAACGACAAAATTTGATTTTTATTTTCTCTTCGGCGATTTCGATATTTTTTTTTTAACGAAGATTCAATTTTATGTTTTGAATCTAAGGAAAAACGAGGAAAAGTGTAGTAGAGTAGACTGTGTCAACTCTGGGATACCCGTATGACCGTAACATATACATTATATCATCCGGTTAATTACTTTTGGCAAAATTTCAAACATTCAGCTTCGTCAGGTGTAGTGTAAAGCTCATATAAAAGAAGGAGTTGTATGGCAGCTACTCGAACCCTCTGCAGTGGACCAACCAAATTTTGCAGTAACTTTGGCCATTATACTAAACCACTTTTGGCAAAATTTCAGACACGCAGCTTCCATAGGTATAGAGTAATGCTCATATAAAATTAGAAGTTGTATGGCAGGCACTCGAACCCGTGGACCAAAATGGCTGAATTTAAAACTCGATTCCGTTTTTCGCATAAAAACGAATTTGTGAAAATTTCATAATACTAGCTCCTTTACTTTTTGAGTTATCGTGATGACGGACGGACGGACGGACGGACATACATAGCTAAATCGATTTATTTTTCGATTCTGATCCGATCCATACACTTGAGTCTATATCTACCCCCCCTCCTTCTCTGCGTCACAAACGTAATGGCAAATTTATTATACCCTTGGACTATATAGTCATACGGGTATAAAGAAGAATAAGTACCTATTTTGACTATTGAGTATTGTATTTTATAAAAACAAAAATAAAAAAAAAAACAAAATAAAAAAAACGAAAACCATAGCGACGAAGAGAGAATCAATAAACAAACGAAAAATTGAGATTACTTTTAATACTTTTACTTATAATTTCATAATAGAATACATAGTTAATAGTTATACGTATACCATACCAATACAATAGTACAAACGACTTATGAGAGATACCTATATTAAATATCATTTTTTCGTTGTTGTATATATGCATATTATTCATATATGAATAAAAAAAATTACATTTCTCCTAATAAGAAACGACAGCAATCTAGAAAGATTCAATTGTATATTTTGAATCTAGTCAAATTTCTTATATAACAAAATAACAAAAATAAAAATAGAAAAAGCAAAACAAAATACTGAAAAATATGAATCAAACTAAAAAATTATTCAAAATTATAATTTTTTAACGAATTTTAAACTATTTCTTTTTTCAATCTAATTTCTTTTATGAATTTAAAAAGTATTATAGTTGTTTGTAATTTGTAATTTCCAACTTGTTGTCATTACAACAAGTGTATGTCAATGAGTTTAATGTTTTGTAGCCTTTGTTTTATTTTTATTTAGACTTTAGTAGAGTTTAATATTTTTAAACAATTTCATATTAAAAATTTCCAATTAGTTACATTAATTCATTAAAAGATAATTTTCTTTCAATTTTCGATTTTATTTCTTTAAGAAATGATTTAATTTTAGTTTATAGGATACAAGATTTCCGAAAATTTCAAAATATTGTAGATTTTATAATATATTGTAAAAAAAATTACTTGGTAGATAATATAAAAGAAGCACTCAAACTTGCATTACCAAGAGAAGCTATACCAGCTTCTTCTACGTCAGCAGAAAGATCTTTTTCAAGTTTAAAAAATATAAAAACTTAGACGGAATGTCTAGTTTGTTATTCATTGTCATTGTCAAAGAAAATGTTGCAAGAACTCATTCTTTTTATGAAAATGTAATAAATATTTTTGCAACTAAAGAAACCAGAATAAAATATAACTCTTTAAATAATTTTTGGTTTTATTTAAACTTTTTTTTTTATTTTGAATCAGTATGTGGAAAATCCACGAGCCGCCACTGGTTTAAACCATTATTTACTCGTAAATAATAACTGATTTGAATCAAGAGATGGATGACTTTTTTGAGTTTTTAGAATTTTTAGATCACTTTTTAGCTCTATTTTTCTTAAAAATTTTACTAATTTACATTGTAAATTAATTACAATTACATTGCATGTCTGTTATCATTTTAAACAATAAACAGACGAAAAGGCAACCGATTTAAAGAGAAATTGATTTTATTGAGTACATTTTAAAATCCTCTTTTTAAAAAAAAATTGTTGAAATAATTAAAAATGCATTAAAACGAGGAAGATTATAGTTGCCCTTGTCAACTTTTAGATACCCGTGCATACCCACTATGGTGTATAAAATAAACCGTAATATACTTCCCTTATACATTTAACTCATTACTCCATAATTTTGACGTAAAACAAAAAAAAAAAACATCACAAAACATAAAACAAAATTTTCATTCATTGTCCCATAACTTTAGCTTAAAAAAAAAAAAAAAAAAAAATATTAACAAAAAAAAAAAAAATTAACAAAAAAAAAAAATCACAAAAAAAAAAACAAAATTTTCATTCATTGTCCCATAACTTTAGCTTAAAAAAAAAAAAACAAAAAACAAAAAAAAAAAAAATGGCCCACCCTAAAATTCCGATGGTCCGAGTGATGTCCGACTTTGCCAACTAACTTGCCCTATTACTTTACCTGCCCAATTTTAATTTTAACCTTGTAGCTTCATTAGATTCGCGGTTATTGAATCGAAAGCTTTGTATGGCAGCCCCCCCAAAATGGGGCCGTAACATTTTGAAATTTCATATAAGTGCTCGATTCATTATATAAATAACCGTGTGTAATTTTTATCGTCGTACTATAATTAGTTTTGAAGAAATTCATATTGGTGCAAATAAGTTGTATGGCGGCCCCCCGAAAATGGGGCCCTAACATTTTGAAACTTCATATAAGTGCTCGATTCATTATATAACTAACCGTGTGTAATTTTCAGCCTCGTAGTATAATTAGTTTTGCAGAAATTCATATTGGTGCAAAGAAGTTGTATGGCAGCCCCCCGAAAATGGGGCCCTAACATTTTGAAACTTCATATAAGTGCTCGATTCATTATATAACTAACCATGTTTAATTTTCATCTGCGTAGTGTAATTAGTTTTGAAGAAATTCATATTAGTGCAAAGAAGTTGTATGGCAGCCCCCCGAAAATGGGGCCCTAACATTTTGAAACTTCATATAAGTGCCGGAGTCATTATAAAACTAACCGTGTGTAATTTTTATCCCCGTAGTATAATTAGTTTTGAAGAAATTCATATTGGTGCAAAAAAGTTGTATGGCAGCTCCCCGAAGCCTTGGTCCGATTTTAACCAAAAACAATAGGGAACCTAGAAATTGTCTAAAAATGACTTTGTGTGAATTTCAAGACTCCAGCCCTTTTAGTTTTTGAGTTATCGTGCTGACACACGGACGGACGGACGGACAGACACACATAGCTAGATCGACTAATTTTTCGATTCTGAGCCGATACGTACCCTTGACACTATATCTAGCTCGTCTAGATCGATGCGTTACAAACGGAGGAGCAAATCTATAATACCCGATGTCATATATGTATGCACGGGTATAAAAATAAGAATACCTGAATTTAAATTGGAAAATTTTTAATTTATTTAAACTGTCTATTAAATGACAATAATATGACATATTTTACAATGTAGAAGTATGCAATATGCACAAATTTAATATAATATTATTAATAATAAATGCGTACCTATCTACTTATTATCAAAAATAATTAATATGTTAATTTTTTAAATTATATAATTACAATTAATATCCACTGTTTTTAATTGAATGAAATTCACAATAATATTATAGAAAAGTTTATCGTACTTTTTATTAATTTGAATTGAAAAAATTAAAATTTATTAAAATTAATTTGTACATATTTATTTTATTTTTATACCCGTATAATATAGTCAGTCCAAGGGTATAATAAATTTGCCAGTACGTTTGTGACGCAGAGAAGGAGGGGGGGTAGATATAGACTCAAGTGTATGGATCGGATCAGAATCGAAAAATAAATCGATTTAGCTATGTATGTCCGTCCGACCGTCCGTCCGTCATCACGATAACTCAAAAAGTAAAGGAGCTAGGATTATGAAATTTTCACAAATTCGTTTTTATGCAAAAAACGGAATCGAGTTTTAAATTCAGCCATTTTGGTCCACGGGTTCATACAACTTCTAATTTTATATGAGCATTAGTCTTTACCTATGGAAGCTGCGTGTCTGAAGTAGTTTAGTATAATGGCCAAAGTTACAGCAAAATTTGGTTGGTCTACTGCAGAGGGTTCGAGTAGCTGCCATACAACTCCTTCTTTTATATGAGCTTTACACTACACCTGATGAAGCTGGGTGTCTGAAATTTTGCAAAAAATAGTTAAGTGTAATGGCCAAGTTACTGCAAAATTTAGTTGGTCTACTGCTGAGGGTTCGAGTAGCTGCCATACAACTCCTTCTTTTATATGAGGATTACACTACACCAAATGAAGCTGCGTGTCTGAAATTTTGCCAAAAGTAGTTTAGTATAATGGCCAAAGTTACTGCAAAATTTGGTTGGTCTACTGCAAAGGGTTCGAGTAGCTGCCATACAACTCCTTCTTTTATATGAGCATTACTCTACACCTAATAAAGCTGAATGTTTGAAATTTTGCCAAAAGTAATTAACCGGATGATATAATGTATATGTTACGGTCATACGGGTATCCCAGAGTTGACACAGTCTACTCTACTACACTCTTCCTCGTTTTTTATTGAAATTGAGTCACTTCTTTTCAGACACAATTGAAAAAAAATTAATTAAATTAACATTCAGAAAATTACATAGAGTGTTAATTTTAAATTTTTCTATATTTTAAATAAAAAAAAATTAAATTTACGATTATTTAAAATATATGAAATTCTCAAGTAATAATTTAGAACGGGGAAGAGTGTAGTAGAGTAGACTGTGTCAACTCTGGGATACCCGTATGACCGTTATTTAAACATTATATCATTATTATTATAAACATTAATTACTTTTGGCAAAATTCCAAACATACCAGCTTTATTAGGTGAAATATAATGCTCATATAAAAGAAAGAGTTGTATGGCAGCTAGTCGAACCCTTTGCAGTAACTTTGGCCATTATACTAAACTATTTTTGGCAAAATTTCAGAACCCCAGCTTTAATAGGTATAGAGTAATGCTCATATAAAAGAAGGAGTTGTATGGCAGCTACTCGAACTCACTGCAACAGACCAACCAAATTTTGCAGAAACTTTGGCCATAAAACTAAACTACTTTTGCCAAAATTTCAGACACGTAGCTGTAATAGGTACAGAGAAATACTCATATAAAATAAGAAGTTGTATGGCAGCCACCCGAACCCATGGACCAAAATGGCTGGATTTAAATAGCGATGACGGCTATTGCAAAAAAACGAATTTGCGAAAATTTAAAGATCCTAGCTCCTTTAGTTTTTGAGTTATCGTGCAAACAGAAGGACGGACGGACGGACATACATAGCTAAATCGATTTTTTTTTTGATTCTGATCCAATCCATACACTTGAGTCTATATCTACCCCTTCTCCTTCTCTGCGTCACAAACGTAATGGCAAATTTATTATACCCTTTGACTATATAGTCATACGGGTATAAACATGCATCCTGCTAAATCAACGTGAACATACATCATTTAAACTGATTTAACTGATAAAGTGTCAGCTGTTATGAATATGATTATACAGGCATTACATTAAAATTAAATTATATATTTTACAAAGTTTTTCATAACATTGGTATATTAGTATTAACGTATATTAAACTAGATTCCCACTATACCGACATCGTTATGGTTTAATACGCTGCAGGTTTAAATTTGATTTTTTTCATTTCCGTCTAATAATTGCCAGTCTTTTATGAATAGAATCGATTTATTAATATTGTCTTAAAAAAGTTAAATTTTTATTGCTTCTAAAGGTAAGCTTCCGTTAGGAACCTTCCAGGACATGGTTTGAAAATGATTTTTTAGTAATTTTCTTTGATTATTGAAGACCTACTGTCAAAATTTTATTTTCTTTATGTTTTTGGTTATTATTCGTACAGACGGATGGGCATTGCCAAATTTACTGAAAAGATGCTCTAACAAAGAATATATTCATATACTTGTCCTTATTCATTTAAGATGAAGGCTTAGGCCAATAAGGACTTAGATATATTTAAATTTTCGTATCATAATAGACCGAGTCCTTCATTTTAACACATGTGCCAAAAAGTAAACAATTTGCTTTGGAGTGTATGAATTATATAAACCAATTTTAGTATTTGATCTAGAAGTGTAAAAAATTTAGGTATTGGAGAAGTGCATTTATTTCTTTCTATGCATAACAGATTTAAGTATCTATTTATCAATATAACATAGAAGACTTCATTTTCAAAGTGATCTATAAATTATTTTGAAGATTTTAAATTTAAGTTCCGAAACAGCTCTATTTCACCATTTAACATAGATATATTTTTCTAGTTTCTTTGGACATTTTGCTAATTAGTCAAATAAAAGTAGTATAAAATCACAAGTTACATTCGGCAAATATTTAAGGAGTTTTTAATAGTTTAGCCCAAAATGGTCCAAGGTCATGCACTGCCTCTATATACATCATAATAGAAAGATTTGATGACTTCAACTTTTATTGAGTTTAAGGCAATTAGATAAGCTAGAAAAGTAAGTACATATATTCCTACAAGAGTATACCAGTTTTTCTAAAAATATTTCACAAAAGTTAGAATTAAGTGCTTTAATATAGGCACCACATCAAGATGTTATTAAAATGTAAAAAATGCTCTACTAGAAATCCCAATAAAGCTACTTTTCTATTCTTACAATTACGACAACTTAATATTCTGTATCCATAGTTAAACTTAAGTTCATGTGTAGACAAAATCTTAAATGGAGACTACATGATCAAAATGAACTTTACTGCAACATTTAAATAACTAGCAGAGATTTAGTAAACATTTCATTTTATGTTATATACCTAATTATTACATACGCTTTTAAAGGAAAATTCCTACATACCAATCATATTTTTTTAGCACATTTTCAAAAAATTTTGTAAAAATGTGCCTATATAGCTTCACTCTGTCCGTCCGTCCGTCCGTCCGTCCGTTTGTTTACAAAAACTTTTACACCGTTTGAAATAGAGTAAAGAAATTTTAACCATGGGTTGTTTTTGCTACAGCCCCCCAAAGTTGGAAAAAGTCCTATATTTAAATGGTTATAACAAGAGTTTTGTTAAATATATTTTCAATCTGAAAACGGCAAACGATAGCTGGTTTCATAAACTTTATAAATATTTAAAAGGCAAATGTTTAGTGTTGCCATACGGTACTAAAATTTAACCTTACGCAAAACTCAATTTTTGCAAAATTTTTGGCCACACATATCTTCTGAATGGTTCAAGCTAGTGTCTTGAAATTTTGGGAGAAGTTAGATACTAAGAAACTAGTAGGAGTCGGTTAACAAAATTTTTTTGTCAAGCCCCCTATTTAGGACCTATAAATGTTTGAAAATTGAAATTTTGCTATTTTTAAACACCTGTAACTTGAATACTTGTCCAAATTTTTTTTTAGTGATATACAAAATTCAAAGCTCTATAATTATATTTTAACATGTGTCAAAGGTTTTTCTTAATTTTGAAGGGTGACAAAGCTACAGCCCCTGCAAATTCCAAAAAAGCCCTATTTTTAAATTGATATAACAAGAGTTCTGTTAGGTTTATTTTCAATAAAAAAACGGTGGAAGAGAGCTGCTTTTATAGGCTTTACAAAAATATGTCGCTTAAATGTATAGGGTTGCCATACGGTACTAAAATTTACCATTATATAAAATTCAATTTTTGCAAAATTTTTGGTCCCATATATCTCCTAAACGGTTTAAGATAGGATCCTGAAATTTTGCGAGAAGTTAGATCCTCAAATATTAGTAGGAGCCGGTTAATAAAATTTTTTTGTCAAGCCCCCTGTTTAGGAGTTATAAGGGCTCGAAAATTTAAATCTTGCTATTTTTAAGCACCTGTAACTTGAATACCTGTCCAATTGTTTTTTTATTAATATACAAAATTTAAAGGCCCAACATTATATTTTAACATATGTTAAAGGTTTTTCTTAAATTTAAAAGCGGTTCCTTAAATTGAGAAAGTGTCTCTCAGTTTTACCCATTTTTTCTTAGATTGTATAATTCTAAGTAAAATTCAAAATTTTTGTGGAATTCACAATTTAATTCCTAGAACCTAAAAAAATGGAGTGGGATGGAGGGGGAGTTAGATGAAGTTAGATCCTTGAGAAACTTGGCAACCTTCCCCATTGAAGGGCTATAACAACTTTAAATTAAAACTTTACTTTAACTGTAAATTTTAGCTGTAAATTTTATAAGTAAGCAGTAACTATTTCCAAGTAAATATTTCCAAAAATAAACTCTGTATGTAATACCTGTAACTTGTTTAATGAATATTGTATAGACTTTCTAACAAGATTGGCTATTTATAAACTTTTTTTTTTTTTTTTTTTTTGATTTTGTTTGGTTTTCATTTTTTTATTTTTATTTTTTATTTTTTATTATCACTATTTTCGCTTTCACTTACACTAATAATATTTGGTCTAAATAATTTTCTCTTTATTGGCGCTTTTGAAGATCACTTTAAAATGTTGGTTTCTCTTGAGTGTTACTGATATTTAGAAGACTTATAGTTAGTGGGACTACAATTGTATAAGTTCCTTGATTTTTTTTTTAAAAAAAGAAAATTAATGTGTAAAACTATACCACCATTGTTCTATGAATCTTTTTGGCCAAAGTTACTGAAAAATTTGGTTGGTCTACTGAAAAGGGTTCGAGTAGCTGCCATACAACTCCTTCTTTTATATGAGAATTACACTACATTTAATAAAGCTCTGTGTTTGAAATTTTGCCAAAAGTAATTAACCCGATGATATAATGTTTATATTACGGTCATACGGGTATCCCAGAGTTGGCACAGTCTACACTACTACACTCTTCGTGGTTTTTTATATATTTGTCCAGATAAATGATGTGTAATAAATGCATTCAAATAAATGTGGTTGGTTGAATGTGTTCTTTTACACAAAAATAAAGTAAATTATAGTACAAATGTTTTGTTGGATTTGTTCAATTAAAGAAAATAAAATATAATAAAGGACCATCATTAGCAGATCCAAAAATATTTTATTTCTATTCAAATATAAATTTTATAACTGCATTAGGCATAAAGCTCAACTTTACATGCAAAAAATCCGAACTTTTATCCAAACGAAAACCTCATTTTATACCGAAAATAAGCTTTTAACTATAAATTACTTTAAAAACAAGGCATATTGAAATTATAAATAGTTTTACTTTTAAAAATTCCAACAACTAAATAAGAGTAAACACCCTAACACATTAGATAGAAAATATTTTATTTGTTAAACAATTCAAAACATTTTAAAACTCCATGGCATTTCGAATGGTTTCTAATGAATGAAACAGTATAAAATTTTGGTTTAAATAATATTAAAGCTCTTAAATTCAGCCTCTTAAACAGCATTGAACATATTTTAAGGTGCAATGCATTTATTTTAAATATCCAAAATTCGTTCAAATCATGAGACACAAACTATCGTAAATGCTATAAATATATAAAATATTGAATGTAATTTTAAAATAACTCTTAATATTTTAATATAATCGACGAAGCTTATTCAACCTACCAACTTTCGAAGTTTTGCCGTCACGATATTAAAATATAATTAATATTGTTATATGTACTGAATTGTAAAAAGTTAAATAAGGTGCTTAAAATATTCAGTTGTAGTGACATTGAATAACTTTACATAAAATACAAACTTACGCTAAACATCCATTGTGTCACTAGATAATTATCAATACTGTATATTATATAGTGTTGACATTTACGTAGGTCCATAAAAATATGGCTGTGATTATTTTATGAAAACTAAAATATGTATAATAAAATAATAATAAAATATATATACGTATATATAATATGTATATATATATAAAGGGATTTAAAAAAAATATTTTAATAGTGCCATTTATGTGAGACATGATTATAATGGCTTAGTAAAAGTGTTTTTTGTGGTTTTTGAGGTAAATGGTAAAAAAAAACTTTAAAATGTGGTTAGTAGATGCACACATACCAGTTTGTAAATGAAAAGTGAATGAATATAAACAAAAATTTTGTTAATCAAAAAAAATATTAATTTATTGTGTTTTTCAATTATTTTTTAATTATTGAAGCAATTTAATTCTTTTCAAAAAAATCCGACAAAAATGAGCAGGTTTAAATATTTGACTGAAAACCAATGTGTCTTAATAAATAATCTGAAATAACTCTGGGATATCCGTATGACGTAATATCGACATTATATCATCCGGTTATTACTTTCAAAATTTTAAATGCATAACTTATTAGGCTTTCAGTTATGTACAAAAGAAAATATAAGTTGAAAGGCAGCTCTTCGAACCTCTACTACTACACCAACTTTATTTTATTAAGACGTTGGCCATTAAAGTTAACTACTATTGACAAAGTTTAATGCTTAAATTAAAGAAGAATTTGTATGGCAGGTACTCGAACCAGTGGAGCAAGCTGGTTGAATTTTTGGTTAAATTTCAATAGAGATGACGGCTATTGCATAAAAACAAATTTGTGAAAATTTCAAAATCCTAACTACTTTATTTTTTGAGTTGAGGGGGTGGGCGGACCGACACAAATAGCAAAATCGATTTACTTTTCGACTCTGATCCGATCCATACCCTTGAGTCTATATCTCTTCCCCCTACTTATCTGCGTCATAAACGTAATGGCAAGTTTATTATACTCTTTTGACTATAGCAATTGTGAGCAAGGCAAGGTTGTTGTAAAAAGCTTAAATTTCTACTCAACTTATAGCTCAAATTAAATTTTGAGTTTGCTTAAATGTTGCGAGTCCACTCATAATTTATACTACAAATTGTTTTGGAGTTTCCATCATTACGATACCATCTAGCTCCATATCTATTTTTGATTCGTTACTATTAAGTTTTTCTATTTACCATTTTGATTATAAATTTATACTTATTTTTATTAAAAATTTGGTAACACTGGCCATTTGTTAAGAAAAATTACTTTTTCAATAATTTTCATTCTTATTTATACTTGGAGCTTTTGTTTGATGCTGTTTGTAGTCATCCAAGTTTCACTACCATAGAGAAGTGTTGACATTACACATGCTTTGAATATTCTAATCTTAGTTTTTCTTATTATTCGGCCGCTTTTCCATATTGGGCTTAATTCACCAAAGGCAGCTCTGTCTCTACATAGGCTTTTGTTAACATCTTTTTCTGTACCTCCATTTGCTACCTAGGTAGGAGAAGCTATCAACATATTCGTCCGACTGTCCTTCTATTGTGATGGCATCACATTTCTTACACAAATATCTTACCCTAATACTCTTCACTTACTGAAAATCTTTTTTACCGTTTTTCAATTGACTCTTCAAAAATTTATTTAAAATAAAATTTAAGGATTTAATAAACCTAAACTTATTTCAAAACTATAAACAACTTTAAGATATCTTAATAATAATAGTTGTAGTATATTATATAGTTAAACACTTTTTATAGAAATAATATTTATTATACTTTGTATAATTCAAATTAATATATTTTAAATGGTTCATTTAACAATTTCATTAACTTGTTTAGTAAAATTAATTAGATTTTTCATCAACGTTCCATTTACTTTCTAACACTAAAGATATACAATATTATTTAAAAAATTTATTGATATACAATAATAATAAGTGTTGTGTTAACCTAAGAAATAATTTAACTTTTCAAATCAAAAAAAGGAAATTACTTGACCACAAAACAATAAAATGTTAAGAATTTGAGGAAAAAATTTTTCTAAGTTAACGATCCAGTAAGGGAAGAATGGAAAATTTTCAATTATTTTCAAAGAAATTTTTTTGTAAAATTCATCATTAATTTCAATTATAACATTTACAACTGTATAATATTTATCTATATAATAAGTTATAGATATTGTTGAGTTAAAACCATTCGATGATTACCCAAAGTATTTTAAACAAGAGAATATTGATTTTAAATTAGAAAATTAATATATTTGATTATTTTTGTGTCTATATTAGTCAAGTACAGTTAAATTTATTTAAAGTAGGGTTAAACTTATTTTAGTTTTCAACCCCTACTGACAATGGCTATTATCTTTGTATAAAATTGTGAAATTATTTTAAAAGGAAATAATATGTATATTATTTTATAGATATGCTTACATATAAAACTTTCATTATACCCGTATGACTTATAGTCAAAGGGTATAATAAATTTGCCATTACGTTTGTGACGCAGAGAAGGAGGGGGGATAGATATAGACTCAAGTGTATGGACCGGATCAGAATCGAAAAATAAATCGATTTAGCTATGTATGTCCGTCCGTCCGTCATCACGATAACTCAAAAAATAAAGGAGCTAGGATTATGAAATTTTCACAAATTAGTTTTTATGCAAAAACCGGAATCGCTATTTAAATCCAGCCATTTTGGTCCACGGGTTCGAGTACCTCCCGTACAACTTCTAATTTTATATGAGCATTACTCTATACCTATGGAAGCTTCGGGTCTGAAATTTTGCCAAAAACAGTTTAGTATAATGGCCAAAGTTTCTGCAAAATTTGATTGGTCTACTGCAGAGGGTTCGAGTAGCTGCCATACAACTCCTTCTTTTATATGAGCTTTACACTACACCTGATGAAGCTGGGTGTCTGAAATTTTGCAAAAAATAGTTTAGTGTAATGGCCAAAGTTACTGCAAAATTTGGTTGGTCTACTGCAAAGGGTTCGAGTAGCTGCATTACAACTCCTTCTTTTATATGAGCATTACCAAACACCTAATAAAGCTGAATGTTTGAAATTTTTCCAAAAGTAAATAACCGGATGATATAATGTACACGTTACGGTCATGCGGGTATCCCAGAGTTGACACAGTCTACTCTATCTCTACTACACTCTTCCTCGTTGTAGCTATTTTTAATCTTTAAAAACTTTGTTTAGTTTGGAAGTTGTTCTTTCTTAAATTTTATGTTTTTTTATTCTAATTTTTCCTACAGCGGTTTTAATAACTACTTTAGGTTGTCTTGGTTTTACTTTAGGTTGGAAAAAAACCACTTATATGCTCCAAAATTTTCTACAGATATTTCCCTTTCTTTTTTTTTTCCAGAATTACTGTACGAGGCTAATCTGGGTTGTGTTGGACTTTAACAAATTAAAATCAGCCCTCCGTTTTTTTCAATCAATAAATTTGAACAACACAAATCGAATATAAGTACTCATTCATTAATTCTCATCTATTTTAAGATTTGGATAATGTTATAAAGTTTAGGGGGTTAAAAATTTAAGTAACAATCAAAAGAGGGGATAAACAATTATTCAACAATTTTGATTTAAATTATTCGATGTATAAAATTCTTCTTTTACATAAAATAGAATCTCTTTTTTTATCCGTACGGATGTAGTTCTAAAGGTATATTGAATTTGCCATTACGTTGTGACACTGTAAATGAGTAGGCGTAGATTAAGACTCAAAGTAAAGGATCGGATCAAAACTGAAAAGTAGCCGGAGATAAAGACTCAAAGTAAGGGATCGGATCAAAACGAAAAAATCAGTCTATTTAGTTATGTGTTCGTCCGTCTGTTAGCATTGGGACTCTGAAATTTTCAAAATTCGATTTAAATAATGCTATTGCTATTGATATTCATCCAATTTGCTGAACAATAGCTGCCATACAAGTTCTTCTTTTATATGATCGTAACTGCATTATAATAAAGATAGGTTCCTGAAAGTTTGCCAAAATTAGTTGAATTCTTTAAGTAAAATTTTTGAAAAATTATAAGTCAGCTATTCAAATACTTTGCATAGTGTAAGTTGTTCGAATAGCTGACATACAACTTTCACTTTCTTTCATACACAACTCAGATTTATTAATAACTGTTTATTTAAAATTACCAGATAATAAAATGTTTATAATATATTCGTGCAGGTATCCTACAGTTGGCACAATCAACTCCACTCTCCTCCTCTAGTATAGATTATACAATATTTATATTATATAAGATTATACAAATATTTCCTGAAATTCTTTATAGTTTCAATTTATGATGTTAAAGCATATGGAAGATATGAATCAAAAAAATTTTTTATTACACGAGTATAGGAAAACTCTCGGTTAAGTTGAATAGAAGCAGGAAATTGAGGTTTCACCGTAATAAAATTCCAAGTAATATTTTCAAGGTTCAAAAGAAATTTCCATATTATATAGTTTTTGCAATCGTTTACTGCTTCACAGTTTTAACATAGATCATAAATTTTTCATAATAATTTACTTTTTCTTTTCATATACCTATTATTGAAGTTTAATTTTAGCATTTTATGGTTTTATTATATAAGATTTATGTAATATGTAGTTAATAATTAAAAAAAAATATTGTTTAAGAGTATTTTTATCATTTACAGTACATTTTTAAAAAGTTTAAATCTCCGAAAAAATAATCGTCGCATTCCTTAAATTCTCCTAAACTTTCAATAGAAACGATAACAAGAGTTGGTTCTAAATGTTTGGTAGATAGCTGAAGTTCAAAAGGATTTGTACATACAAAAGTTTTAGTAATTCATTTATTTATACCTTACTAGAAATCTTAAGTTTAGGACAAATTGGGGCGGTGGTTCAGGTACTTCACAAGCACTTCCAAAGACTTAATAGCTTATCTTCGAAATCATTTAATATAAAAATTTAAAATTTAGTACAAGAGTGTTTTGTTTTGTTTCCATTATATTCTCAAAATTGGAGGTACGCGAACTCCAGGTATCACACACCTCACAATATTCAAGAAGCATATTTTCGAAATTTGTAAAAATAGAAATTTGGTACAAGAGTTTTCTATCCGGTTTTCTTTATGTTTTTAATGTTTGTAATATTTATAATTTAAGACGAATCAAAGTAGCGCCACAGCTTAAAACTAACAGGCATATCTTCCGAATTAAAAATATTAGCAAATTAAAATTAGCTACAAGGTACTTCTATTATGTTTTTTTAACGCAATCGTCTACACTTAATTTTTAGGAAGGCAACTGAAAAAACCATTTAATTTTTAGCAAGCTTACTTAAAATATCACTCAATTTTTCCTTACAAAGGTTGAAGGTAATTGGCGTAATTATTTTTTCATGGGTTTGGATACTTCCAACGCAACGTCAAAAACTTGAAATTATATCTTCAATGTTAACAAAAATAACAAACTTAAAATTTAGTACAGGTGTGTTCTGCTCTGGTTCCATTATACTCCCAAAATTATTAATTCGTTGGAGGAGTTGTTCCCCCACACACCACCCAATATCCAAAAAGCGTATTTTCGAAATTTTGTTAAAGATAGAAGCTTGCAATTAAGTACAAGAGTGTTTGTCCAGTTTGTTTTTTTATTTCAGAAATTTAAGACGAATCAAAGTAGTGGCCACGCCTCTTTAGAATTAATTAATAAAAAAAATTTTCCAAATTATTAAAGTTAGAAAATTGAAATTTGGTACAAGGTAGTTCTGCTTGCTTAATATTTCTGAAATCTGAGAAGAGTTGAAGTACGTATTCGAGTAACTGTTAATTGAATTCGTCAGGTATAGGGTATTACTATGGTTACATCGACTTACATAACTTGTTTTTCTCTAAAAAAATCTTAAAAGATTTTTTAAGTATAAATAATTAAAGTATGTATGTAAGTATTAATACTATCCTAATCTTAAAAAGCAGTGGAAAAACCTGTAGACTGTATATGATGTATAATCTACACTATTGTCATCTGAAGTATGACATAAGTTCTATCCGCTTTAGTATAAGCGTTCTGTTATTAAAATATCTAACATCAAAGAAACAATAACTTACACAGTTAATATAATAACTATTACAAATAAATATTATTCTGCAAGACATACCTTATTGTAATTCAAAACAGTTCAAATTATAACAGTATACCTACTTGAAAATATTTAATTTAATACTCCGAATACATCAATTATTTCGTTTGTGTCTGCTATCAATATTTTAATGAAAACCATATTTATGCAAATTATAATATGCATGCATATTGCATTTGTTATTAAGCTGCAACATTTTCTATTCATCTTCATATTATTATTCAACAATAATTTCATATACTTATTATTGACAAACATTAGTTCTACTTAAAACAACACTTAACCTTTTGATTTCAATAAAAAATGGGTTAAAATTTAGATTATATACTCCTAAACTACAGTCTGCAGACATAGGTACATCATAATATTTAATCGGCTTATTTTTTTCCATACAAATATAAACATCCCTTTTTAGGACAAACTATTTGACCAATTTTAATAAAACAACAACCAAAAGAAAGGTTTTTTTTGTTATCATAGGACAATGATATTTTTTTTTAGAATATTTTTCAGGTGAAAACCCGTCTTTAATTTAACGTAAATTTGAATTTAACGCTCACGCTGTTAAAAGTTAAGGCTTATGAATCTAATATTATGCGCCGACTTTCTGGGTAAAAGTAATTCATTTTCGGTTGTAACTAGCAGCTCAATCAAACTATTATATGCGCCGACTTATGTCTTTCTTTTTTTTGTTTAGTTCAAATGTTCAATGAACAAGGAGATTGAAATTTTTTTAAATTTTTTGTTTTGTTGTTGTTTTGTTTTTTTTTATCTTAAAAAGTGAACGAAAAAAATGAGTTCTGTTCGAAATGAAAGCAATACATTTGGTTTATACAGTAGTTTTCATTTATAACGAACTCTGTTCAATTTTAATTATAATAAACTTTACAATTTTTGCCAATGAATTAAATTTTACCTAAAAATGTAAGTTTTTTATTACATTCATATTTGTTTTATTTAAACTTATGATATCTAATAATGTTGCTTAGTGATTATTTTAGTATTTTTATATATATTTTTGAAACTAGAACATTATGTAAAATTCTAGCAAATGAGTTCGAAGCGTCCGCTCAAAAATTAGCGCATTCTACGATGTTTAAGTCTAATACTAATTCAAAATACTAAATTTCACTATACTAAAATTCAGAACATTCTTTTAAAACGACATTTGTTTACTACGACGAATATTTTCTGTCTCTTCATGGTCGTTATAAGCGAGCTTTACTGTTTGTATTTTATTTTTGCTATAAAAAATTATTGCTACTTCATATTGTTGTTACTTTTTTTGTGAAGTTTTTTGTAATAATAAAAAAACCCACTTTTGAAATATATTCTGTAGTTGCCATTACCTTTAAGAGATGTATAACAAAAGTTGCTATAAAATATGTTTGTAAAAAATTAAAAATCTTTCTTAAAAAAATAATTTGTAATTTAAATGATTTGTTCCTTAGTGCCTAACCAAAATCAACGCTTATGGTGTATAATTGCTAACAAAAAGTTGTAAATTAGTAGTTAAGTACATGACATTACATATTATGCTCTATGAATAAGCTTTTTAATTAGGATACAGAATACAAACAACATAGTTCAAATCGTACTAAAATGTTTAGAAAAAAGTACAGTTTTCTATATGTAGGACAGCCTTAACTCGAATTTTGGCTACTTGACTTCAGTAAATATGTATACATATGTATTTGTTTAGAAAAATCATCAAATTTTTAGAACATTGTATATTATACACTATTTATATTTAGAATGTAAATCGCTTTTTTTGTGTAATAAGTGTACAAAGTTATACTCTCTTTATAGCGCGTTAAGCTACAGGAATAAAATTCAAAAATACTTAAAAACGTTTTTATAATTGAAAAAATTATAAATTTTTTTTTAAGCAAATTTCAAACGCAAGAATTGTTGACAACATTGTTGCCATACATTTTATTATGTATAGGGAAAAAAAATTAGTTTCGTGTAATATTAGTTAATATAAATTACACAAAACGGATTTTTTATCTAAATTTAAAAGCACAAATAGCTCGAACTTCGAGCAAAGGGCGATACTAATATAATAATAAAATGCTAATAATTATGTGGGTAAATATCTACATCAGACAAAATACAAACCATAATGCGTGTGATTCTGTAAATATTTTGTATTGCATATTTTTAACTCTTAAGAATTTATTTCATCCCAGAAGGATGTTAAAGAAATTATTGGAATACACTTGGAATTTGGCGTAGTAATTGATGTTATTCATTCTTAGTATTATTTTACTTAATTTCTGTCTGCGTAATAATATTTAACAAATAAATTAAAATTGTTTAAAACAGATTTATGCTAAAAATTCGTGGAACTAATAAAACAATTTTTGTTTCTATAAGTCAAGCTTAACCCTCTGTTGGACGTATGTCTTTTTAAAATATAATCCTGCGTGTTATATCAAATAGATACAATACGTTATTGTTATTTATTTTGCCATTTTTTTACACATCTTTACTTTTTATTAATTTTTTAAATTTTATAAAATTAAATTTATTTTATTTCTGACCTAAAATGTCGAATAAAAAAAACTGTAATTTGAAAAGATTTCATTATATTTTACTAGCTAACACCCGGTGCACGTTCCTGCTTCGCTCAATGGAGGTTTAATTTAAGTTGATGATATCGAAAAAAGTTAATAAAAAATTACACATTTTTCTAGGATTATTCTTGCAATTTTTAACAAATGTATCAAATTTTACTTCAAAAAATTTTCTTTATTTTAATTATTAATAATGCGCAGAAATGTTAATTTATTTGACATTCACCATCGTCAAGAAGCAATACGTATAGGGAAATTATAGATAATCGTTCAAACTTTTATTTTCGCAATAGGTTAATTCAAAGAATAATCACCTACTTTCCAAAATTTGACGTAATTTACTTTTCAAATTTGTATTTATTGACCGATGGTAAAACTGTGTTACCAAACACCAAGCCTGTTAAAAGAGTCAACTCCAGTCCATTTTCGAAGAGATTCATGTATATGAATCATATCAAATTTGAAATCAATCTTTCATACCGTGTCTAATTTAAAGTAAAGTAACGAATAAATATGTAAACAGTTGCTTTACCGGAATGGGTTAACGGAACTTAAAAAACATTTTTTTGAAACTTCCTCTTTTACTTCGCAAAATTGGGCATAATTTGCTTTCAAAAATGTTTCGACTAATAGTTGAGGCGACACAGGTTAACAAATTTCAAGTCTGTTAGTAGAGTCAAAAAATTTGAAGTCAATCGGTTAAACAGTTTTCATTCAAGAACAAGGAAGTTTAAATACTTGTACCACAGCCGCCCTAATTTGGCGATCCTTTAGAGTGAAATTTTAGTCCACGATTCTTTCCGTACCCAAAATCGGCTGAACAGTTAAGGAGTCCTTTTGCTATATACAAACAAGCTTTTATATTATTTATAGATAAAAATATTAATTTTAATTTTAATTTATATCCTATATCAACGGTAGGTTTAAAATCTATATCAATTTAGTTACCATAATTTAGAATATCTCCTATCAATTAAAATAACATTTAGAGTTAATGTTTAAACAAAATTTTTATTTGGTTTATTGTAAAACAATAATATGTGTGTGGTTTTAAATATAGAAAATAAATAATTTTTAAATGTTGGTACTTGTTAAGTATCATTTAAACTAAATCATTTAAAAGTTTTTTAATTTTTATTTATATTATCTGTCCATGAATTCTTAAAACTTAAAATTGATTGAAAGCTTTTTTAATAGTATCTAATCAAATTTGTGAAAGGGTTCTGAATGTTTTTACAAAATTTTCCACCTAATACAAATTTTGTTAGATCCTATCAAAAAAACTAGAAATTAATATCAAGAGTTTATGAACATATTACAAGTAAGAAGCGAGTAAATCATTGACAATTTGTTCAGTAAATTAATTCGTGTAGAGTGGAGATTTTCAATAATAATCACTGATTCCAAATGAATAATTCAGGAATTCAGTAAGAAGAAGAGTATTAGAAATTTTTTATTTAAAATAAATAAAAGTAAAAACTTTCAATTGATTTAGTAGGTATACTTAACAAGTATCAAAATAAAAAAATTTATATTATGTTTATTATTTAAAACCACACATATTTTTTTACAATAACATAATTTAGTAAATATTTTAAAATTAATTTAAAAATTAAAACCAAAAACTATCACAAAATTATAAAAAATAACATTTTGAATTCAAAATTTGTATTTACTTGGAAACCAAATAAAAATTTTGTCTAACTTAAAGGTTAGTGCAATTGATAGGAGTTATTCTAAATTATGGTAACTGAATTAATGTACATTTTAAACCTATAAATTGTAGGTATTAATTAAAATTTAAATAAATATTTATAATTTAATTCTATATTTATTTAACAAGTGGTTTTTAATTAAAATAACTTATTATACAAAAAGTTGGTATTTTTTTAATTATGTTCAAATAAAATAAAATTTTAGTGCAACAAAATACGAAATTTATTATATACTTTTACATGAACTTGCCTGTGTCTATGGCTTTATTTTTCATTCTGTCAGTTAGTGATAAATTTATATTAGAAATCTGACCATAAATTTATAATAATTGTATGGTTCAGTAGTTAGCAATATGGCTTAGGGTGTAAATAGATCTGAGTTCGATCCTCCTTTAGGGATAAACATTATTTTTGTTTTTTTTTTTTAAATTGAACAGAAATAATAAAAAAAATTACAAATAAAATTAATTTATTTGGATAGTTTCTTTAAAAATTTGTAACTTTAAAAACTAAAATACTTCACTTTGATTATATAAAACAATAGATCAAATAATTATATAGAAGATCAGTTTGATATTAAAAATTTTTAGGGTTTTTTTAAGTCAGTTCGTACATTTTTGGTTCATTAATTTAAAATTTATACAAGTAGGTACTTAAATAAAAAAAAAAAATTTAGATTGAAATTAAAAAAAAAATTTCACCATGAAGCGAATTTGAACCCACGATTCCAACATTTTATAAAATACGAAACATACAAAAAGTAAAATACGTAACTTATTCATCTTCAAATTTTTAAAAGGCAACAACAAAAACTTATCAGTCATTTGTTTTTGTTTACTTTTCTGTATGTGTATATTAGAATCGAAGATTAATCTGCGTAAAGCAAAATGTACGAAATGATTATATTAATTTGAATTAATATGCAATATATGAATATGTATGTATATATTATAGATAATCAATAAGATAATAATCTTATATGAATAAGAAAGTGCGTATTTTTTTTTTGGTATAGGTATATGGAAATGTAAACAAAAAATATTTAAGTGAATAGCTTTTAATAATGACATTAATATTTCTTTTAAGATTTCCAACCATCTTATTGTTATATTATTATGAGCATATGTATGTATATGTATGCAGAAATATTATAAAATACCATAAACAAAGAACTAGATATTTACAAACATACATATATATGTAGGTACAATGTGCAAAAATGTATTCAGACTTAAAGATACCTAATCCGTCAAGCCACACGATGAGTATAGGGAACTTGCATTCTCGTAATTTTCCATTATGAATAACGTAAGTGAATATTGCTCAGTCCCACACGAGTGTAGTTTTAAGTGTAGTCACCAATTTATGAACTTATGAATGTATGTGCAAAATTTAGTTCATTCGAAGATAGTTATCGTCGGAGAATGTTTAGTCAACTGATTTTTCAAAAGCGGAAAGTTTTTGTAATTTTTTATTCATATAAAAAAAAAAAGTTTGTAGTTACCTAAATAAAAAAATGGATTTGCAGATAACATAAGAGAATTAATTTTTTATTTACATTGAGTAAGTAGGTAATTTTATTTTACTTATATCATATCTAGGTCATTTAAAAATTGATTGATATTTTTATTAACATCTGTGGGACTGAGCAAACATTCATAATTATACAATTTTAAAATTAGGTTCTAAATCTGTTCCTTAAACTAATTGTCTTTTATATCATTAATTATTTTTTGTTATTATTTATATTAACTAAACTTTATATTTTATCAATCAAAATATATTTATATATTTAATATAATACAAATATATTTGTTCATTGTGTTTTTTTTTAGTATTTAGTTTGAAAGATAAAAAAATAACAAATAGAAATAAAATCTAATATGGTAATCTTATATTGATTTTTATCAATTTCCAATACCAGAAATATTTTATATTTTGTCCGGTCTCAAATTTTTTTTATTTAAGATGCGCACAGTTCAAAATTTTTAAATAATGAAAAAAAAACAAAAAAATAAAAGAAAAACAAAAACATTTTTTTGTTTGTTTTGGTGAGTGCATCGAGTATGACTACTTAGTAAAATTTGATGGCAAGGAAACCGGTTTTTTGTGAATACAAGAATTACGAAACCGGTCTGGCTTGGCTGAATAAATATAAAACAAATTTGTTTAGCAAACTAGATAGTTAGATAAAGATTTTATCAAGTAGGTACTTATAATGCTTTTTAATGATATTTTTGTCTTCTGTTATAAAATTTAAATTAATTTAGATAAATTTACTAAAGGGGATATTTTAATAAATTATGATTAGTAAATAAATACCGATTATAACTATTAATGAATTGGATCCAACTTGGAAATTGTCAAATTAAATATTGTAGGTATTTAATAATTTTATATAAATTATAGTGTAAAAAATTTTAATTAAAACTAAAAAGTATAAAATAAAATAAAAAAAATATTTTTTTCAATATATACTTTTATTAAAGTAGTACAAGCCCTCTAAAATGTAGAAAATAAAAAATTTAAGGTAGATCTTGGGAATTTGTTAATGTGTTAATATAAAAGTAAATTTCTGGATTTAGACTATCTGAAAGATGAACTGTTACCATTTCAGCAATTTACTTTTATATTAAAACACTTTTAAATGCAAAAGATTTGCTATCAATTTTTGGTTAATGAAAATTTTAAAAATTTTAAGCTTAAAAGTTTTCAAACATTAAAAGAACTAATATCTACCATCATTTTGTTATTTTCTACCTTTTAGGGGGCTGGTTTTACTTAAATAAAAGTGTATATATTGAAAAACATATTTTTTTTTATTTTATTTTATTATTATTAATATATTTGTTTAAGAAATGAGGTGTAGCAAACGCATTCAATTAAATGTGTTTTGTTGGATGTGTTCAATTATAATAAAATAAAATATTAATGTTTTGTTTAATATGTTTTATTTTAGAAAATAAAATATCATAAATTATCATTATCAGGTCAAAAAATATTTTATTTATTTTTAATAAAAAAAAACCAAAAAAAAATATAATATAATTGTTTTTTTAATTTAAATTATTTTAAATATTTGTGAATTATTTTATTCAATTTTTAAAACTCACAGAACATTTTCTGGAAATTTTATATAAATAGTAAAACATTTTGATATTAAAAATTAAGACTAAGCTTGACGGAAATAGTTCTATAGTAAATCTTCATTATTTTCGGTGATAATCTTAAATAATTGCTTTGCTTTGAAGAGAAAATAAAGCAAGAAATGTAATCTAAGCAATTCCAGAATTTCCCTCATCCCTGAAATAAAGCCAAATAAAATACATCATATTCATATACATACATATATCAAGCAAAATATTTTTCGTTAGAATTAGGTATAATAACAAAAATTGCAAATACAATTTATTTATTTGAATATTTGCTTTAAAAATTTGTAACTTCGAAAACTAATATACTCCACATTTTGATGTTAAAGTAAATTCAAAACTCAACATTTAATCAGTCAAGCCACATGGCAAATTGCATACGTTGCATTGACGTCATACTGACGTAATCGGTTAAAATCCTTTATGCACCAAACCGGTTTTCGTAAATATTGTTGTAAAAAAAAACCGGTTTCATTGCAACCAAATTTTACTTGTAAGACTCGATATACTAACCAACACAAACGAAAAAATGATTTTTTTTTTCTTTAATTTTTTTGTTGTTTTTCTTTTTTTTTCATTATTTAAAAATTTTTGAACTGTGCGCATCTTAAACAAAAAAAATCTGAGACCGGACAAAATATAAAATATTTCTGGTATTGGAAATTGATAAAAATCAATATAAGATTACCATATTAGGTTTTATTTCTATTTGTTATTTTTTATCTTTCAAACTACATACTAAAAAAAAAACAAAAATGAACAAATATATTATGTATTTGTATTATATAAAATATATAAATATATTTTGATTGATAAAATATAAAATTTAGTTAAAATAAATAATAGCAAAAAATAATTAATGATATAAAAGACAATTAGTTTAAGGAACAGATTTAGAACCTAATTTTAAAATTGTATAATTATGAATGTTTGCTCAGTCCCACAGATGTTAATTAAAATAATAATCCATTTTTAAATGACCTAGATATGATATAAGTAAAATAAAATTACCTACTTACTCAATGTAAATAAAAAATTGAATTTCTTATATTATCTACAAATCCTTTTTAGCACATTTTCAAAAAATTTTGTAAAAATGTGCCTATATAGCTTCACTCTGTCCGTCCGTCCGTCCGTCCGTATGTTTACAAAAACTTTTACACCGTTTGAAATAGAGTAAAAAAATTTTAACCATGGGTAGTTTTTGCAAAAAAAATAATTTCGTAGAAGAATTTTTTTCTGTAGCCCCACCTGTTACGGGGCTACAGCCCCCCAAAGTTGGAAAAAGCCCTATATTTAAATTGTTATAACAAGAGTTATGTTACATATATTTTCAATCTGAAAACGGCAATCGATAGCTGGTTTTATAAGCTTTATAAATATATAAAAGAAAAATGTTTAGGGTTGCCATACGGTACTAAAATTTAACATTACACAAAACTTAATTTTTGCAAAAATTTTGGCCACACATATCTTCTGAATGGTTCAAGCTAGGGTTTTGAAATTTTGGGAGAAGTTAGATACTCAAAAATTAGTAGGAATCGGTTAACAAAATTTTTTTGTCCAGGCCCATGTTTCGGAGCTATAAGTGCTCAAAAATTGAAATTTTGCTATTTTTAAACACCTGTAACTTGAATACCTGTCCAAATTTTTTTTTTGTGATATACAAAATTCAAAGCTCTTTAATTATATTTCAACATGTGTCAAAGGGTTTTCTTAATTTTGAAGGGTCACGAAGTTACAGCCCCTGCAAATTCTAAAAAAGCCCTATATTTAAATTGATATAACAAGAGTTCTGTTACGTTTATTTTCAATCAAAAAACGGTAGAAGAGAGGTGCTTTTTTAGGCTTTTCAAAAATATGTCGCTCAAATGTTTAGGGTTGCCATACGGTACTAAAATTTACCATTATATAAAACTCAATTTTTGCAAAATTTTTGGTCCCATATATATCCTAAACGGTTTAAGATAGGGTCCTGAAATTTTGGGAGAATTTAGATCCTCAAATATTAGTAGGAGCCGGTTAACAAAATTTTTTTCCCAAGTCCCCTGTTTAGGAGCTATAAGGGCTCGAAAATTTAAATTTTGCTATTTTTAAGCACCTGTAACTTGAATACCTGTATAATTTTTTTTTATTAATATGCAAATTTTAAAGGCCCATTATTATATTTTAACATATGTTAAAGGTTTTTCTTAAATTTAAAAGTGGTTCCTTAAATTGAAGAAAGTGTCTCTCAGGGTTACCCATTTTTGCTTAGATTGTATAATTCTAAGTAAAATTCCAAATTTTTGTGGAATTCACAATTTAATTCCTTGAACCTAAAAACAAAGAGAGGGACGGAGGAGGGGGGGGGGGGGGGTGGATGAAGTTAGATCCTTGAGAAAATTGGGAACTTTCCCCATTGAAGGGCTATAACAACTTTAAAATAAAAACTTTACTGTTAGCAGTAAATTTTATAAGTAAGCAGTGACTATTTCCAAGTAAATATTTCCAAAGTTAAACTCAGTATGTAATACAATATAATTTTGAAAATGTGCTTTTTTAAAAACCCTTGGTTTTTTTTCATCACTTGTTTTTTATTTAGGTAGCTACAAACCTTTTTTTTTGTATATGAATAAAAAATTACAAAAACTTTCCGCTTTTGAAAAATCAGTTGACTAACATTCTCCGACGATAACTATTTTCGAATGAACTAAATTTTACACATACATTCATAAGTTCATAAATTGATGATATCTGACAACAGTTGAAACTACAACTTACAACACTCTCGTGTGGCATTGAGCAATATTCACTTACGTTGTAAGATTACGTCAATGCAAGTGTTTATCACTACTCATGTGTGGATAGGGATTTAATACAATTTTACGTACACATAAATAAGTACATGTAATATGATTAAGCATGTTGAGTAGATACATTATCGAATGTTGGAAACAAATAAGTATTTCGATTATTTAAATGAAAAGCTTGTGGAACAATATACATAGCAACATTTTTTAAAAATCTGTATACAAAAAGTTAATAGAGGGAGAATTATTGAAACAAAATAAATCTATAAAAAAATTTCAAAACTTTTATTGCCAAACATATTTATCGAATTTAATTTTAAATTTTTAAAAATTCAAAATTTAAACAAGTACCTAATTAAATAAAAAAATATTAATTGAAATTAAAAAAACATTTCATGAAATTCAATACAATATACAAAAGGTAAACTACAACTTAATTTTAATAATAAAATCTGAAACTTTTACTACAAACTAGTATCGCCCTGTGCTCGAAATTCGAGCTTTTTGTGCTTCTAAATTTACTAAAAAAATCTGTTTTGTGTAATTTTTATTAGACCAATATTACACGAAACGAAACTTATTTTTTATCTTATACATAATAAAATTTATGGCAACAATGTTGTCAACAATTCTTGTGTTTAAAATTTGCTTAAAAAAAAATTTATAATTTTTTCAATTATAAAAACGTTTTTAAGTATTTTTGAATTTTATTGCTGTAGCTTAACGCGCTATAAAGAGAGTATAATTTTGTACAGTTATTACACAAAAAAAGCAATTTACATTCTAAATATAAATAGTGTTCTAATTATATTTTAAAAATTTGATGTTTTTTCTAAACAAATACATATACATATTTAGTGAAGTCAAGTAGCACTTAACTCTTCCATTTTAAAAAATAGTCTTTCTATATTTCAGCAATAAATCTTAATTTTTTCACTTTTTTTTCATTATCTAAATATATCAAATATTATTCACTTCCCAAATGACAGATAGTTTTAAAATGTCAAATATTATGTAGGATAATTAATCTGACAATTATATACTCCTGAAACAAAAATTAGCTTTCCATTTACAAACAACTTCTACCTACTCTTCATCAACAATTTTTGGTAAAAGGAACGCATGCATTATATAAAATTCGTGCGTTATGTCAAGTAAAGCTAAAAGGAGTTTTTTATTATAAATTAACCTAAATTAAAACATACGACGTACAATTTTTATACGGCAGTACGTCAATATGTCTATCTACATATCCGTATACGCGATCGATACGCGCGTACACACAAAAATATTTATTTGAATGTTTTAATTTAGTACAAAAATTTTTTTTAATTTCATATAATATTTTATACCTATATACCAAAAATTTTTAATTTTTTTCAATATAAGATATTTTTTAAAACATAATATTAGAAATATAAGAAAAACCAAAAACAATATTTTATACATTAGGTCAATTTGTAAATTTGAAACATCAGAGTTACAGTACATCGCGTTACGCGTATTTTGGTTGCTCTCCTCATCTCATGTAAGTTCATGTACCTATTTATTTGTAAATTTTTTGGCAAAAATTATACGCCGAACGCTTTTATTTAAGTTGAAGATTATCTTTTAGTTTTTTTTTGCGAACATAATATAGGTAGGTATTTTCAATTATTTTTACTGTGTTTTTTTAAAAAAAAAATATTATTTTAAAATATTTTATTTTGAAAACTTAATCGTAGCAACATAAGAAAAAACAATTACAATATTTTTATTCGCTTTGTCCAATTTTAAAATTCCGAAGTACAGTACATAACATACCTACTTATTTCAAAAATTTTTGACAGAAACTGCACGCCGTACACATTTATTCTGGTTGATCCCTAAAGAACACATAATTTTTCTTAAGAAATGTTATTTTCTTTTTGTTTCTGCAAACTTATTATAGCTATTTCAATTATTTTGGATATATGTAATGTATTTTTAAAAAAATATGGGTATTTTTAAAAACAATATTATTTTAAAATATTTTATTTTTAGAACAATAACAACATTAGAAAAGCAATAACATTTTTATATGCTTCGTCAATGTTTAAATTTTAAAAATTCGAGGTACAGTAACTTGTTCTCATGTACTTAAATACTAATTTAAAACTTTTTGTTAGCAAATCTACACCATAAGCGTTATTTTGGTTAGGCCCTGAGGAACATATCATTTAACTTAGAAATTATTTTTAAGAAAGATTTGTCGTTTTTAATTTTTTGCAAACATATTTTATAACAACTTTTGTTATACAACTCTCAAACGTAATGGCAACTACAGAATATATTTCAAAAGTCGGTTATTTAATTATTATAAAAAACTTAACAAAAAGCAACAACAATATACGAAGTAGCAAAAAAAAAACATACAGTACTTTTCGCTTATAACGACCATGAAGTGACAGAAAATATTCGTCGTAATAGACGAATGTCGTTTTATTAATGTGTATATTTTATGCGTTATGATTTTTTTTTTTAAAATAAATATAAAAATAATAAATTAATCACACATTATTAGATATAATAAGTTTAATTAAAAGAAATATGAATGTAATAAAGAACTTACATTTTTAGGTTCTTTGGCAAAATGTGTAACGTTTATTATAATTAAAATTGAACAGAGTTCGTTATAAATGAAAACTACTGTATAAACCAAATTTATTGCTTTCATTTCGAACAGAACTCATTTTGTTTTCACTGGAATTTTAGAGAGATAAAGAAAAAATAACAAAAACAAAAAAAAAATTTAAAAAAGTTTCAATCTCCTTGTTCATTGAACATTTGAATTAAACAAAACAAAAGAAAGACATAAGTCGGCGCATAATATAATAGTTTGATTGAACTGCGAGTTACAACCGAAAATGAATTACATTTGCACAGAAAGTCGACGCATAATATAAGAGTCATAAGCCTGAACTTTTAACCGCGTGTCTGTTAAATTCATTTTTTCGTCAAATTAAAGACGGGTTTTCACCTCAAAAAACGCAATATTCTAAAAAAAAAAAATATCATTGACCTATGAAAACAAAAAAAACCTTTCTTTTTGGTGTTGTTTCAAAATGTTGTTTCATTAAAATTGGTCTTATAGTTTAACCGAAAAAAGTATGTTTATATTTGTATGGGAAAAAATAAGCCGATTAAATATTATGATGTACGCCTATCTAATGTTCTAAAAAACACGCAAACATGGTTCTGAATCTTTAGTTTACTTTGTAATTGTTTTTCTAGGTTATTTATTTAATTTTTCTTAAGTTTTTTATAGACAAAAATATATTTGTCTGTATGGTCTTGAGTCATGACTCATAAGTTTCTTAAAACAAACAAATGTTATTGCTTCCGTTCTTTCATGAGGAGTAAACTCTTTTCTACTTTCAACTTTTTTTCTACTGTGCTACACCACCTCTTGCAAAAGTGTAGATGAGAGGAATATTTAAATAAATTTCGGCACGGCTTTAATTAAAATTTTCAGAAAATGGATTTTCACTTGAATAGGTTATGTTGAACCATATTTTTTATTTGATAACCAATAAGCACCTACCCCTTCCAATTTAGCAATAAACCTTAATTTTTTTACTTTATTTTCAAAATTTAAATATATTAAATATAATAAACTTCGCAAAAGACAGATAATTTTAAAATGTCATATATGTATGTATATGCATGACAATTAATCTGACTATTATCAAAGATAATGAATACAACTAGATGTGCACAGTCAGAACCTACATTAATTCTTTCAGAAGGCCTGGACATCGAAAATATTTGAATGTATTAGTACACATTGTTAAAGTGTGTGAAAAAAAGCTCTTCCAAATGACGTTTCTTAAAAAATTTTTTGTACTTTTATGTTTATGATTTTTTTTAGGTAAAATTAAAATTTTCATCAATTTTCTTTTAGAGTTAGACCTATGAAATAATTGTCCAAATATCTTAATTTTTATATTAAAATAAAATTTGAAATTTTTTCTGTAACATATCAAAATTTCAGCTTTCAACTCGAAATTTTTAATATATTTACAGCAAAATATATTCAATGATTTTTTTAGTATTAAAAATCACCGCCATTTTGACACTCTCAAAAAATATTTGAATAGACATTTATCATGTTTTTTAGTGAAAATAACCTTCAAATTAAAAGCTATAATTTCAAATTTTTCAACGATTTCGGTAAGTAGTTCAAATTCAATCTAAGTTTTAATATATATAAATTTAATAAATAATTATGAAATTTATATATAAATAAAGCTTAAAGAATTCTCTTTTCACTCGTAAAAAAATTAAATTTGAAATCATTTTTTTCAGCACCTTTCCAAGCAAGAATTGGAAAAGGAGTACCACATTCTGGGTAACAAAGTTTTTTCTAATAAGTACAGTTTCAAATAAAAAGTAGTTGCGTAGTGTAAAATTGTGTAGAGTAGTATTTTATAAAATTAGAATTCATCAAGTTTATAAAAAATATTTAGCCGAACTAAATAATTTAAAACAAGATATTGGTGAAAATACTCTGAAACATGTAGTAGATTTAGATATATTTGAAAAAATTTTTGATTCGTCCGACTATTTATGTGACGCAGATTTCGATCCCGAATCTAATTTGTATGTGGGTGACTATGCTTCAAAATCACTAAAAAAATATATTAAATGCGTCAATTGCTCCTGGGGATACCACTTTAAAAAAAACGAGCCATATTCTTTACCTCTACGGTGGTGTGGAAACGAGAATTATTAAATATCTATAATATATATATATAATTAATTTTTTTTATTTAATTACTTATTTTTTATTTCCATTTATTTATGATTTATATTTTTCAATTTTTAATATTCTAATGAAATAATTAAACTCATTCAAATTCCCATTGAAAACAACTTTCTTTTTGACCATTAATGTACGACATTAATAATCTTTTTGAAAGCTTCTAAGAATCTTTTTCCTATTAAAATTTTTTTTGGAAGCAATTTTTTGAAATCCATACTTATGAATGAAAAAATTAAAGTTAAAATTTTTTTTTGTTACTAAATGATGTAAAAAAGATGATATTTCAATTTACTCTTTTAACATAATTAAAAAAAATCAGTAGTTTTTGAGTTATTTTAACATTTTTAGGAGGACTCCCGCGTTTTCCCATAAGACTACGTGTAAATTTCATTTGCGGGAGTCCCATTTTGAGCTTTTTTTCTTTAGATGTCCAGGCCTTTTGAATTATTGTAGGTTATGGCACAGTCCATATAAAACAAAAACCTTAAAATTAAAGCTCTTTAAAATAAAAAGAAAGAAATAAAAAAAAAGCTTAAAGCTTTATACTCTATTTATTATTAAATTAGAGAACGAAAAAAAAAAAAAAAAAACAAAATAAAAGCTTTGTTGACTTTATTTTTTTAATAAAAATTTTGAAATATGAATAAATACGATTTATGAAATTATAATATATCGATGGCTCCAAATTATAACGATGTAAATCTAAAATGATGTTTTTTTTTTTTTTTTTTTTTTTTTGCCGGTACCTCTACGTGCTAACTGTTCACTGTGATAGGCTAAACACCCTGACTATATATGTGCATGTCGGAACAGGGGAAATATATTCATATATTAGAACTGATCAAATGAATTCCACATACAATTTAAACATGAGATAGTACTACGCCTTATAACATGTATAAATGCCTTAGATTTTCAATAAATACAGTTCTATTTTTGTTTATATTGTAATAATTTTGTACTTGAGTTATATGGTATTCTATATCAGTGAGTTATATTATTTAATTAAAATATTTGTTTACATTTTGTATTTGTTTATATTGCTATATTTATTTATTTATTATTAAAGATATATAATTATTAATTAAGCCATTAATTTGAACCCAAAGGCGAATGATAGCTGAGTCGAGTTGAAAACCAGATAAAAGTTTTTTCACTTTCACTGGGATTCGAACCCGGGGCCTCTCGCATGAAAGTTGGCACTCTAACCACTGTGCCACCCAGCCGTTAATGTTTTAAAAAAAATGAGTTCAAAAATATTGGAAATATATTTTATTATAACTTTGTTATTTTTTTAAATAAATTAAGAATACCAATTAAAATATTGCATGATTTTGCTTCCTTCATAACTCCGCAATGCTTATAGCTAGAGTCTTAAAATTTTGAAGAAAGAGAGATCTCCTAGAAAATTTACAAATTTTAGTACAAGTCACAGTATTCTGAAATGTTTATATTGTCTTGTGGGAATGTACGCCTTTATAAACCTTTGGTTTACATTCTACCTTGTTTTAATTTTGTTTCGTTGTAACTATACTTAAAACCAAAAAAATATTATTTATAAGAATATTAATTATAAAAATTAACAAGTAAAAAAAAATTTATGAATTTACTTATACCTAAGACAAATATTCTAATCGTCATATCAAACTTGACTTACGTCGTTATTTTTTGGAGCCACCGAATGAGTATATGATCTTTTAAATTCGGAAAATAGAAATCTAGTTAAGAAAAAAATTAAATTTCTCGTAAATTTTAAATTTCTTGCATATGAATAAAATAATACATATAGATAAAGACGTGTAGACACATTAAAGGAAAAATAATGTAAATGTGTTTCAGTAAAACACTTTACTATAGTTAATCGACAGTCACGTGATTTATTTATATTTTTAACTCTCTTAAAAGCTTTTTTAATTTTTAACGTGTATGAATGTATGATGATATTAGACCCATATTAGGGTTTTATTTTTTAAAAAAAATGTTTATACAGCAATACGTCAATAATATTTCTATCTACATAATTAAGTACAGTATAAGTTTTAATTAAGTTTAAAAAAATTTTAAAACATAATCTCAGAAATATATGAAAAACCAGTAACAATATTTTTATACAATTTGTCAATTTGTAAATTTTAAAAATCCCACGTACAGTACATCGCGTTATTCGTATTTTGGTTGCTCTCTTGTAAATTCATGTACATACCTACTTATTTTTAAATTTTTTGACAGAAATTATGCACCGTACCGAAGATTATTGTTTTTGTTTTTGAAACCATATTACATAAATGTTTTTTTAATTTTTTGGAATATATGTAATGTATGTTTAAAACATATTATTTAAAAAAAAAAATATTATTTTAAAATATTTTTTTTTTTAAATTTAATCGTAGCAACATAAGAAAAAACAATTACAACATTTTTATACGACTTGTCAAATTTTTAAATTTTAAAAATCGGAGATACAGTACGTCGCCTATGCTTTCATATAAATTTATTTCAAAATTTTTTGACAGCAATTTTTCACCGTACGCGTTGATGTTCGTTAGGCCCTAAGTAACAAATCATTTAAATTACAAATTATTTTTTTCAGAAAGATTATTTTTTGTTTTAATTTTTTGCAAATATATTTTATAATAATATTTGTTCGGCTCTCAAATGTTATGGCAACTACAGAATATATTTCAAAAGTCGGTTTTGTTATTTACAAGAAACTTAACAAGAAGCAACAACAATAGCAAAACGATGTTTAGCAAAACAAAATACAGTACTTTTCGCTTATTACGACTATGAAAGGAAAAAAAATATTCGTCGTAATAAATGAGTGTCGTTTTAAAAGAATGCTGGAATTTTGAAAAATTAGTATAAGATTTGAACACCGTAAATAATTCTAGAATGGACACTTCAAACTCATTTGCAACTATTTTATTTGATGTGTCAGCCTCAAGCTTAATAATGCTTTTTCTTCTAATGAAACTTTTTTGTCTATTTTGATGTGTTATTATGGTTTTTTTTACATTCAAAATTAGTTAAGAAATACTAAATTAATCACCAAACAACATTGTTAGATATTATAAGTAAAAGTTTAAATAAAAGAAATATGAATGTAATAAACTGTAAAACTTAATTGTTTGCCAAAAAGTGTAGCGTATATTATAATTAAAACTGATAGGTTCATAGAAGCATATTCTTATTTCACGTTGATCTAATAAAAACATAACAAAACAAATACTATAAACTAAAACCCTTCGAATTGATTCAATGCAATATACTATGTGTGTATCTATATACATAAATATACATTTTATAAATAGAGTTCCATGATATTATATTTTGAAATAAAAAAATTAAAGCCGCAAGCAATAAAAAAAAACGTTATAAATTATAAAAATGGAAAACGAATATAATTCTCTTATATTCTCATGTGTTTCAAAGTCCATGAGAAACAAAACTTAAACGTAGATTTACATAGTTCTATTACTATGTAGTTATAAATATTTTAAATAATTATAAGCGCCATAAAAATTTCCAAGTGGCGAAAAAAAGCACTACAATATTTTGATTATTTTTTTTATTATTTGCTAGCTTCATGTTTAATTGTCAAATTTTAATTTTGAATTAATTGCTACTTGCTAGTAAACAAAAACAATAGATGAAAAGAAGACAAAAATCTTATTGGATTTGGTAAGAAATAACTAAAAATAAAATTATTTCTATTTTTAGGCAAAGAAGCAGTCAGCAAGCAATCTACGTATTCGCATGAAATCGATTAGTAAAATCATCATATAATATTATATTATTTAATTCATTTCTTAATCAGAAATGGCTGCAAAAATTATATTATAATAAAGGACTATCATTATATCAGGTAATTATTACTATTCTCAAGTACATTACTAAATAAATATTTCAATATATTTTATTAAAAATATTTTTCAATTGAATAAGATCTTCTGATGAATATCATATAATATGTAGGTACAAAACATTAATTCCATACAAAAATCAAAGTTTGGTTCCAAATCGCAAAATTGGTTATATGTATGGTATAAACTTATTATATTTGTATTTATTTTTTGAGTCAAACAATCGTACTCTAGATCTGTGAGGGTTATATTATTCAATTAAACTATTTCTTTATATTTTGCAGTTGCATATTAATAAATTTCTTATTGCATATATATATTTATATTTAAAAAAAAAAAAATTTTAGTAAATTTGATTACAATATTTTTTAAGTGATTCCAAATACAAATTCAATAAATATTTAATAATAATTTAAAAAATTTTAATTAATTTTAATAATTTAAAATTAGAAAACAAACTAAATTTTGTAGAACACAATATTTTATTTATTATTAAGTTATATTCTGATTTATAATGAAAAATTATAATTATAGCTGGTTTAAATTATGTTTGGGACTTTTTTTAAACTTTTGTTGCCTCTAAGTGTTCTACTACTGAATCGGGACAAGGTTTTTTAATGAATGTGGTCCAACTCTGGTTCCCAAGACACGCGGGTTTGAACTTTATTTCCATTTTGAATTGTATTTGTTTCGAAACCACTTTATCTTTTGTTCAATTTGGATTCATTTGTTCGGACTCCTGGTTAAGAACCGCGTACTTTTACCTGTAAGTTATTCCTTTTACGTAAGCTGAACTGGCTTTAATGTAATTTAATCTATAATCTAGACTACATTTTTACTGAAGGCTATTTTTTAATGGAACTCACCCAAAATTAAAACACAATGTTTGCTAATGTTCGTACTCTATTATTTTTATGATTACTCAATAATCACTAGAAATATTATGTTAAATTGTAAAATTTTCTGCTTACACTATAAATACTGAACCGAACTTTTTCCATTAGTTTTCCACAAATTCCAAAAAAAAAAACAGCCTGTAAATACAGACTTATAATATTTATTTACTTCTATGTTTTATATACATAAAATGGGTTAGAACTTTTTAAACTAAAGAAGTAATAAAAGGAGGATACAAAAACAATTAGAGTAGGTTCAAAATATTACTATGTATATTTGAATAGTACAAAAGTTATTTTATTCACATAGAGCACATTATAAATGGCTGCTTTTTATCTACTGTAACAAATAACTTAATTTGTATTATTTTGATTCTAAACTTTTCAACTATGCAAAAATAGTAAGACTTTCAAAGAATACCTATTGAAAATTCAGTAAATTAAGATTTAAATACACTTTAAAACCATATTATTGTCCTCCATTTATATTTTTTAGTTTTGTTTCACTTTTATCTTATGGAAATTCAACTTCAAATATGAGTTATAAATATTTGAAGTTGAATTTCCAAACCCCTAGATTAGAACTTTACCATTTTAACAGTTCGAATGAAGTTTAAAGTTATGAGAATGCGCGGGTCCGATTACAAATATTTCTAGTCTAATAAAAAATTGTACAAGAAATTTAAAATTATAGACTAGGCATTTTAATAATAAAATTGATAAGAAATCATTATTATAGAGCACAACATACTTCATGTTTGATATCACAGACATTTCACAACAATGAGGAGTACATTGAAAATACTTTGCTCACCGACTTTATCGCCTTTGCGAATTTCATATTTTTAGATAAAAATATATATGTATTCAAAACCATAATCGTTGTCCTCTACTATAATCATTATAACAGACGAGATACATGTAAAGTCATTGAATATAATCCGAGCTAGAACTATACTGGATATAGATAAATTTTTAAAAGCAACCATTAGCGGTTGGAAAACACCTTTAGTTTAGCACTGTGCTTAATAAAATTTTTACTAGGTTCAGTATTTTAAGTTAGGCTAAAATTGTTTAAGTTCTATTTTAAAGTCAGTCTCTAAGTTTGATTATTTAATATCCCAAATTTTTTACCAAAAAACAAAGTGTTATAAGTTTCATATTATCATATATTTTTCTAACATAAATTAACTTCGTAATCACAATAAAAACTTAAGAATGAAAATCTTAAGAATGTTGTTAAGAAATGATTTTTACTCTTAGTCTATACTTTGAATTTTACCATGCCAAAAAAAAAATTTAATTTCATCGCTCTTAAAATATATTTTTATTTAATTTTTGAAATTTATATTTGAAGAGCAGAAAATGACGACGAAAATCTTTTTTAAAAATAAAACTATATGAAACTGTTATGTACAACTGTTATATTCATATATATATATAAATTAATGGGGTATTTGGGTTTTATATTAAACAAACAATTAAATAAAAATTCTTAGTAAGTCAGGTACAGTATTTGACAAAAATCAAATAGAATAGGAACTAATATTTAAAATCGTTTTGTGTATTTTGTTTATTATTCCTTTTCTAATACTTTAAGGAGTAAAAGGCATTCATTTAAACCAGGCTTGGTAGTTTCTTTAATCTATATAATAATATATTAACTAAGTCGTTGATTAGTTGGCTGAAACTTTTTGTAAGTTTATGAAAACAGGTTGGTTTGTTTATGAAAATGCTTAATTTCGTGCGCCATCTATTATCTTATACAAGACTTACATATATTTTTAAATTTTCTTATATAAACAGTTACGATATAATTATACAATTTTGCGATATTTTTTTTATTAGATGTGACCAGTTTGAACTCGTGACTTTTGACTTAAAAGTTAAACGTTTTAACCACCACATTATTCATCATGTATTTTTAAATGATATAAAATTGCGCAAGTCTTTTAAAAGTTTAAATCGATCGTTATGTTTCACGTTTTTCAGTTGCTGATATTGCTGAATTATTTTAAATTTCAAATCCAATGTGATCTTCGTAATGTCGCCGGAATGTGAAATATTAAAACCTTTAACTTATTATTTAAGTAGACTGTTTTTCAAGTGAGAAAACCGTTATTTTTATCCTACTTTTTTTTCTTTTATTTAAATTAAATGTTACCGTTTAATTTGAAATTTTATTTACCGTTTATTTGGAGAACCAGCAAACATGGTACAAATTGCTCCTATGTTAAGATGATTGCAAAATAGTCACTAAGACTTAACGAGTTCAGTTTTTACAGGGTTTTAGGGGTAATATTTGATTTGAAACAGTTATGTTCACCGGATCTACATGTTAAATTTAAAGCAATTTTCTTAAGTTCAGTGGTAAACATGAACCTTAAACTCGTGAACTAATTAAATTTATTAATCGTTTTACTTTTATTCTATTGTCAGTACCTCAAAATTGATCTCATTCCATTTACATCTGTATGCAAAAATTAAATAACATTATTTTGTAATTTAGTAGATACAACTTAAATACTTTTGCACAACACTGTTGAAGACCTACAGAATAAAAAAACAATGCTAGTTTTAATTTATTAATTTTTTTTATCCTTGCTATGATTTTAATGTTTGGGAATTCACCAAAACTTCAGAAATCTTAAAGACTTAAAATCAGATTTATAAAATTCCCTAAAATGGCGTCTTAATTCTGATTTTATAATATTTTTTTTTAAGTATTTATTTTTGTTCTCTGCTTTTTTCTTATTATATACTTTTAAATGAACTTGCCTTTGTCTATGGCCTTATTTTCCATTCTGTCAGTTAGTGATACATTTATATTAGAAATCTGACCATAAATTTATAAGAAATGTATGGTGCAGTGGTTAGAGAAATGGCTTCTGAGACAGATCAAGACAGAATTTTAAGATTAAAATATTGAAAAGTTTCGTTAACCAAAATTGATGGTTGATCTTTTGCATTTAAAGTGTTTTAGTATAAAAGTAAATTGCTGGATTAAGACTAACTGAAAGAAGAACTGTTTCCCATTTCAGCAATTTACTTTTATACTAAAACACTTTTAAATGCAAAAGATCTACCATCAATTTTGGTTAACGAAAATTTTCAATATTTTAATCTTAAAAATTTTCAAACACTAAAAAAACTGTTTCTTATACCAGCAATTTACTTTTATATTAAAGCAGTAACAAACTTCCAAGATCTACCTTAAATTTTTTATTTTCTACATTTTAGGGGGCTAGTACTACTTTAATAAAAGTATATATTGAAAAAAATATTTTTTTGTTTATTTTTTTTAGTTTTTAGTTCATTCGTACCAATATATGAATGAATTTTCTCCTTCTTGTTCTAGAAGTAAAAGTATAAATGTAAAATTATAGACATTTTCAGTTTATTTCTATTTTCATAATATTTACCACGGTATTTGCTTATCTGTTTGCTCTTAAAATTTAATTTTGGTTTTCTTTTCAACGCTCTTACAATCTTACAAAGGAACAAAAGACTCTTATCTCCTATAATCTACTTCTTAATCTGCAATAAAAATGGTGAATACTAAATAGTTCAAGATGAATACAAAAGATTTGGCTTAATTATCAGACTGATTTAGGAGAAAAATCTTACAAGGAAATAAGAAATTAATGCACATACAGGATATATAAACTATAATATGTCTGAATATGAGGACATAATGTAAGAAATAAAAACGTAAGAAATCAGTAGTAAAAAAATTTGACTCAATGGAACAAGTAGACCATTTTGAAGAACCCTTTTCTAAAAAGGAACGGATCAGTTTTAATGTTTTTCGAGTCTGAATATAAGGACATATGATAAGAAATAAAAACGTAAGAAATCAGTAGTAAAAAAATTTGACTGAATGGAAGAAGACCATTTTGAAGAACCCTTTTCTAAAAAGGAACGGATCAGTTTTAATTTTTTTTAATGTTTCATTGTAAGTCAAGAATTTGATTTAAAATTTGTTATTATTAATATTTTCGTTGGGATATATATTTTACCTTTTCAGCTTTAAGCACACCTCGTATTACTGACACTAAAAAATTAACAGCCAGTTTTAGACAACCATTATTATAAATTTTAAAATAAAATAGCAAAAATATGTTGTTTTTTGAGCATTATTTTTTAATATAAGTACCTAGTTATATTTATATGCCTGCCTTAAAAGAGAGAGTGAAATGTGTGGATCCAAATTCAAAAAATTTCATATTTTCAGGAATCACATGAAGTGATTCCTGGTCACTTTCGATAAAAGGGCTATATACACTTTTATAAAATTTGAAAATGTTTGTTACACTCCGAAGTTACAATTATTCAAAGTAAATATGGCAAAAAGTAGTCAAGTGAAGTAATATAGCAAGATCGTTTTAAAATTTTAATTGTTTCGGGGTACATCTTAGTTTAGCTGATAAATCCTTTTATATCTGGAACTAGAGTGCTTATAACTGCAACTAATAAGACTAGATGGTTGAATTAAAATCCGTAATATATATGGCAACGTATGATATGTAGGTAAAATAATATGGCAAGCTATTTCTCAAAGTTTTAAGCAATTTGTACCATGTTTGCTGGTTCTCCAAATACAAAGTTGTTAATCCGATAACCGTGAATCAAATAAAGGTAAGAGGTTAAAGTCGAAAATAAGAAAGTAAACTTTTTTTTATTTGTTTTTATAGTTTTTTAAAAAAAAAATTTATGGGGTTGCAAGGGTATCTAAAAGTTGACAAGGGTAACTATAATCTTCGTTTTAGTATAACTAGTATCGCCCTTTGCTCGAAATTCGAGCTTTTTGTGTTTTTAAATTTACATAAAAAATCCGTTTTGTGTAATTTATAATATTAGACTAATATTACACGAAACTAATTTTTTTTTCCTATACATAATAAAATGTATGGCAACAATGTTGTCAACAATTCTTGCGTTTGAAATTTGCTTAAAAAAAAAATTTATAATTTTTTCAATTATAAAAACGTTTTTAAGTATTTTTGAATTTTATTCCTGTAGTTTAACGCGCTATAAAGAGAGTATAACTTTGTACACTTATTACACAAAAAAAGCGATTTACATTCTAAATATAAATAGTGTTCTAATATATAATGTTCTGAAAATTTGATGATTTTTCTAAACAAATACATATGTATACATATTTACTGAAGTCAGTAGCCAAATTTCGAGTTAATGCTGTCCTACATATAGAAAACTGTACTTTTTTTAAAAATTTTAGTACGATTTGAACTATGTTGTATGTATTCTGTATCCTAAATAAAAAGCTTATTCATAAAGCATAATATCTACAACAAAATTTAACATACCTATCATAATTCATAAGTAAATAAGTTAAGTACTTAGTATTATATTATATTGAAGCTGCCAAAATACAAAATAATAGTTAAGTTCACAGAAGTCGAGATTTTTTTTAAAATCACAATTTTAAGATTTATAACATATCTACAAAAAAAAAAAAAATAACTAATCAATTAAAAAATTGATAAATTTTTCCTCCCCTTATTCCATTTTTGAATTTAGTAGCTACATAGGCAAATAAGCACTACATTTCAAAAATAAAATCTGAAATTTTTACTACAAATGTATACAAAAATATATACAAAAAATGATTCTGAATTCTTTACTTTACTTTATATTATACCTATTTGTCTAGGAGTAAACTACTCTTTTTACAGCTACACCACACCGCCTCTTGAAAAAGAGTAGATGAAAGGAGTAGATAATTAAATATTTATTTTATCTAAATTAAAGCATACGACGTACAATTTTTATACGGCAGTACGTCAATATGTCTATCTATATATCAGTAAATTGATACGCGCGTACACACAAAAATATTTATTTGAATGTTTTAATTTAGTAGAAAAAATTTTATTAATTTCATATAATAGGTATATTTTGAATTTTTTTCAATTATTATTTTTATTATTTTATTTCATTAATATATTTGTCTAGAATGAGGTGCAACAAACGCATTCAATTAAATGTGTTTTGTTGGATGTGTTCAATTATAAAAAAATAAAGTATTAATGTTTTGTTGAATGTGTTTTATTTAAGAAAATAAAATATCATAAATTATCATAAGCAGGCCAAAAAATATTTTATTTATTTTTAATAAAAAAAAAAAACAAAAACAAAAATAAATAAAATTTTTAAGAATTTAAAAAATTTTAAATGTTCATGAATTTGTTCGTTTACATTTTTAAAACTCACAGAACATTTTCTGGAAATTTTATATAAATAGTAAAACAGTTTGTAAATAAAAATTAAGTAGACTATGCCTCACAGGAACATTGTTTAGCAAGTCTTACTTATTTACAGTAAAAATCTGAAATAAATGTATGCTTTGTTGCATTGCTTGATTTGCTTTGTTTTGAATAGCAAATAAACCAAGCAATGCAATCAAAGTAATTTGAGGTGCCCTCAAAGTTCCCTCATCTCTCTCACATCCCAGCATCTTTCGCTCATTTCCATTAATTATTTTTTCTATTTGCAAAAAAGGTAAAAATGGGAAAAAATGGGTAAAGCAGAGGTTGGCAAAGTAACTTTGGGTGTACACTAACTTGAGTTCGATGCACCCAGCACCATAGAAGCCAAACAAATATATTTTTTTTAACTTAATTCGGTATATTAAAAAAAAATCCAAATAAAGTTTATAATTCAAAATTTATAAATAAAGCAAAACGCAATTCAAAAATCAACATTTAATACAATTTTACATACATATAAATAGGTACATTTTAGCATGTTGAGTAGGTAGATTATAGAATGTTAGCAACAAACAAATATTTCATTTTTTGAAATATAAATAGAGGTAGTGAAAACTATGTATAGCAATATTTTTTAAATATATGTATACAAAATATGAATAGATGGAGAAATAGATCATTATTGAAAAAAAATAGACCTATAAAAAAAATTACAAATCTTTTATTAATTTATTTAATTTAAGCAAGTTCGCATTTAAATAAAAAAGAAATAATAATTGAAATTTAAAAAAAAATTGACCAAGGGACTTGACTTAAAAACCTTAACATTTTATCAAATTCAAAACATACAAAAAGTAAACCACGTAACTTATTCATCTTCAAGTTTTTAAGATACAACAAAAAATTATGTGAATCAATTGTTTTTTTTTTTGTGTATCTATTACTAGAATCGAAGCATAATCTGCGTTATACAAAAAGTAACGGTTCAGATATTATTTAAGAATATGGTATTGATATACAATATATGTAGATGTATATAATGAAATTAGAAATAGTTCTTAATTAGAAAAAGTTCTTCTTTCAATTGACCTTCTGTCATTCTGTGACGGGTCAACAGCTAGTATAAGATATTTTTTAAAACATAATCTTAGAAATATAAGAAAAACCAAAAACCATTTGTCAATTTGTAAATTTTAAAAATCCGATTACAGTACATCGCGTTACGCGTATTTTGGTTGCTCTCATGTAAATTCATGTACCTATTTATTTGTAAATTTTTTGACAGAAATTATACGCCAACTTTTATTTCAGTTGGAAATTATTTTTCAGTTTTTTTTTGCGAACATATTATAGGTATTTTCAATTATTTTGAATGTATGTTTTTTTAAAAAATAAATATTATTTTACAATATTTTATTTTGAAAATTTATTTAATCGTTATTATTTTATTTAATCGTAGCAACATCAGAAAAAACAATTACAATATTTTTATACGCTTTGTCAAATTTTAAAATTTTAAATTCCGAAGTACAGTACATAACATACCTACTTATTTCAAAATTTTTTTACAGAAACTGCACGCCTTACGCATTTATTCTGGTTGATCCCTAAAGAACACATAATTTTTCTTAAGAAATGTAATTTTTTTGTTTCTGCAAACATATTATAGGTATTTCAATTATTTTGAATATATATAATGTATTTTTTAAAAAAATATATAGGTATTTTTAAAAACAATATTATTTTAAAATATTTTATTTTTGAAACAATAACAACATAAGAAAAAACAATAACATTTTTATATGCTTCGTCAATGTTTAAATTTTAAAAATTTGAGGTACAGCAAGTTGTTCTCATGTAATATCATATACTTAACTACTAATTTAAAACTTTTTGTTAGCAATTCTACACCATAAGCGTTAATTTTGGTTAGGCCCTGAGAAACAAATCATTTAAATTACAAATTATTTTTAAGAAGGATTTGTCGTTTTTAATTTTTTGCAAACATATTTTATAACAACTTTTGTTTTACAACTCTCAAACGTAATGGCAACTACAGAATATATTTCAAAAGTCGGTTATTTAATTATTTTAAATAACTTAAGAAAAAGCAACAACAATATACGAAGTAGCAAAAAAAAAAGATACAGTACTTTTCGCTTATAACGACCATGAAGAGACAGAAAATATTCGTCGTTAATATTTGATGTGTATATTTTATGCGTTATTATGATTTTTTTTATATTCAAAAATATATATAAAAATACTAAATTAATCACCAAGCAACATTATTAGATATAATAAATTTAAATAAAAGAAATAAGAATGTAATAAAGAACTTACATTTTTAGGTAAAATTTAATTCATTGGCAAAAAGTGTTACGTTTATTATAATTAAAATTGAACAGAGTTCGTTATAAATGAAAACTACTGTATAAACCAAATGTATTGCTTTCATTTCAAGCCAAATCTATTGCTTTCATAGAAAGTCGGCGCATAATATTAGAATCATAAGCCTTAACTTTTAACAGCGTGACCGTTAAATTAAAGACGGATTTTCACCTGAAAAAACGCAATATTCTAAAAAAAGTATCATTGCCCTATGAAAACAAAAAAAACCTTTCTTTTGGTTGTTGTTTCATTAAAATTAGTCAAATAGTTTGTCCTAAAAAGGGATGTTTATATTTGTATGGGAAAAAATAAGCCGATTAAATATTATGATTTGATACTTCATTTTATAATGAAGACAATTATGTTAACTCAATACTTTAACATACTGTAAAACTAACAAATTGTAGTTGAAACAAGTGTTGAAAAAAAACCAAGGGTTTTTAAAAAAACACATTTTCAAAATAATATAGTGTTTCATACAAAGTATTTTATCGGAATATAATGTTGAAGCTTCAATATTAACGTTTAATTTAGGAAATATATACGTTGGTGACTAAGTTACTGCTTACCTATAAAAACAGGAAATTTTTAAGTCCTAGTAGCCCCTCTATGGGGAAGGTTGCCAAATTTCTCAAGGATATAATGCTCACTACTCCCCTTACCCCAAACTTTTTTAGGTTCTAGGAATTAAATTGTGAATTCCACCAAAATTTGGAATTTTTCTTAGAATTTTACTATTTAGGCAAAAATGGTTAAAACTGAGAGACACTTTCTTCAATTTAAAGAACCCCTTTTAAATTTAAGAAAAACCTTTAACATATGTTAAAATATAATGTTAGACCTTTAAATTTTGTATATTAAGGAAAAAATATTTAAACAGGTATTCAAGTTACAGGTGTTTAAAAATAGCAAAATTTCAATTTTCGAGCCCTTATAGCTCCTGAACATGGGGCTTGACAAAAAAATTTTGTTAATCGACTCCTACTAATTTCTGAGGATCTAACTTCTCCCATTTTAAGACCCTAGCTTGAACCGTTTAAAAGATATGTGGGGCCAAAATTTTGCAAAAATTGAGTTTTATATAATTGGCCCACCCTAAAAGTCCGATGGTCCGAGTGATGTCCAACTTTGCCAACTAACTTGCCCTATTACTTTACCTGCCCAATTTTAATTTTAACCTTGTAGCTTCATTAGATTCGCGGTTATTGAATCGAAAGCTTTGTATGGCAGCCCCCCCAAAATGGGGCCCTAACATTTTGAAACTTCATATAAGTGCCGGAGTCATTATATAACTAACCGTGTGTAATTTTTATCCCCGTAGTATAATTAGTTTTGAAGAAATTCATATTGGTGCAAAAAAGTTGTATGGCAGCTCCCCGAAGCCTTGGTCCGATTTTAACCAAAAACAATAGGGAACCTAGAAATTGTCTAAAAATGACTTTGTGTGAAATTCAAGACTCTAGCCCTTTTAGTTTTTGAGTTATCGTGCTGACGGACGGACGGACGGACGGACGGACGGACGGACACACATAGCTAGATCGATTCACTTTTCGATTCTGATTCGATACGTACCCTTGACACTATATCTAGCTCGTCTAGATCGATGCGTTACAAACGGAGGAGTAATTTTAATATACCCGATGTTCATATATGTATGCACGGGTATAATTAAGACACCTAAAATTTGTAAAAATACCTTATATTGAAAATTTCATAAATGGATACTACCATTTAGCATTATTTAGTTGCTGTCTAAACTTAGCCAAGAATTTAACATGAAACCTAAAGTGTACAAGTATTTGTATTTTGTAATATATTTTTATATATTCTTCATTTAATAAATAGGTCAAAAATTCTTTTGTTTTTTTATTTAAGTGCAATGAAAATTGGTAAAAAGCCCGAAAACAATTTAGAGGAAATTTTTGTGTTGTTCCAAAAAAAACGGAAACACAAAAAAAATGCATTTTGCAAAATATTTAAGAAAAAAACAAATAAATAAATTAAATAAATCCAATAGAAAAATATTTAATTTTTCTATTTCTAATTTGTTTTTCAATAAATATGTTTCCGTTTAAATTTTTTTAAATTTTTTTTTATTTTACAAACAAAACAATTTTTTATTTAATTTTAGAGAATTTTTGAGAATGGTTGCAAACGGATTCAAATTTAGAAAAATGTGTGGAAAAAGTTCTGTTTATTTGTTCTCTGAATTCTATTTTTGGTAGGCTAGAGACACATTAGGAAACGTAGTGATTGTTGAATAAATTATTTGGAAATTCAATCAGAGTAGATTAAGTTTTGAATTTAATAATCAAATTTTTGGAATTAGAGACTTCAGTGGTGCAGTGGTTAAGCATTTAGCTTAACTTACATTTACCGAAGCGTTTATAAAGCGTTGTTCGAATTTGAGGTTCCTATTTCCAACCACTTAAAAGAATCTGCACGTAGTTGATGTTACTTATAAATATATTAATTTTCCATAAAGCTTTTCTTCTGTAAAAACTACAGTTACCAAACACATACCTATAGTCTCTAAATTATCTATAGTTTTAAAAATTCCAATAAATATTTCTAAATATTTCTGACAAATGTTTATTTCGATATTTGTACCAAGAAAATCCAATGTACATATTTTATCTTAGAATAAAATTAAAATAATTTTTCAACCAATTTTCTGTTTTTTTAAACATACATGATTTTAATTTAAAATGAAATTATAATGGATACAGTATTTTAATTAAGTAAGAATTAAATGACTTAAAATCGATCCGAAGCTTTTTTATAAAAATTAGAATTACTATTTGTTGTTAAAATACAAACAGATTGTTTTAAATAGATCAAAGTGTTAGCCATTCTAAATTAGAATTGAAATACTTACAACTTTTCTAGTGAACTTTTCACATATCTTGTGTCAACCGAACATTTGGAATTTTTTTGGAGAAACAATAGTACACTAACTAGGAACAATTGACAACCAATTATCTGCAAAAAAGGCTCCAGATTCCTTTTGAAATAAACTCCATATGAAAATGTTATTTTTAAATGTTAAACTTTACAATATTTGGGAGTTCCTACTTAATAATGATCCAAACAAGTACGCTTCTTTTTTTCCAAGTGTATTGCAGTTTCCTTAGAAAAGAAGAAAAAAAGGCAACACGTTTAAAAAAATATTGAAAATTTTGGACAGTTAAACTTTTTTATTATAAAGAAATTTTTCACGAACCGCAAATATTTCTGAGAAATAAGTTATGGGTAATGATTCAATGCGATTGTAATAATATTTATTGTACATGATAATTACAATAAAATAAAGTATTGTACACGATATAAATTGCAAAAAACGTTTTGGGGCAAGCCAACCTAAGCCAACAACATTTCTACAAATCAAATAATAATTTTTCGTAAGTTTTTAGCAGATTTTCAAAAAAGTTTGTAAAAATGTGCCTATATAGTTTCACTCTGTCCGTATGTTTACAAAAACTTTTACATCGTTTGGAATAGAGAAAAGAAATTTTTACCACGGGTTGGTATTGCAAAAAAATAATTTCATAGAAGAACTTTTTTCTGTAGCCCCACCAGTTACGGAGCTACAGACCCCCAAAGTTGAAAAAAGCCCTGTTTTTAAAATGTTTTAACAAGAGTTCTGTTGTATGTATTTTCAATCTGAACACGGCACAACATATCTGGTTTTATAAACATTATAAATTTTTAAAAGGCAAATGTTAAGGATTGCCATACGGTACTAAAATTTACCATTATGCATAACTCAATTTTTGCAAAATTTTTGGCCACACATATCTTCTAAACGGTTAAAGCTAGGGTTTTGAAAATTTGGGAGAAGTTAGATCCTCAGATACTCGTAGCAGTCGAGTAACAAAATTTTGTTTCGAAGTCCTCTGGTTAGAAGCTATAAGGTCTCGAAAATTGAAATTTTACTATTTTTAAACACCTGTAACTTGAATACCTCTTCAAATTTTTTTAGTGATATACAAAATTTGAAGCTTCAGCATTTTATATCAATATACGTTAAAGGTTTTTCTTAAATTTGAAAGGGTTTCTTTAAATTGAAGAAATTGCCTCTTAGTTCTAACAATTTTTGCTTAGATAATAAAATTCTAGGTAAAATTGCAAATTTTGGTGGAGTTCACAATTGATTTCCCAGAACCTAAAAAATTGAAGGGTGGGGACAGGAGGTGGTGGGTAGATCCATCATAAGCTTGCTAAGCAAAAATTTGGGAACCTTCCCCATTGAAGGCCAGCTAGGTCTTCAAAATTAAAACTTATGTTTTTATAAAACAGTAACTTATTCACCAATGTATGTTTTTCCAAAATTAAACGTTAACATTGAAGCTCCAACATTATATTTCTCACCTATTAACAGGTTTTCTTGAGTGCATTGGGGTTATATTCTAAGTATTTCACTATCAGTCATAATTAGATGAAAAAACTAAATTATCATTATTTTTATAATATATTTTTATAAAAATATATGATAATATACTCAGAAAGAAACCTTATATAATTTTGAAAATATGCTTTTTAAAAACCCTTGGTTTTTTTCCTTACTTGTTGAAAACATTTCGACACTTTTTTTTAAAAATTTAAAAATTTTTTTTAATTAAATCTGTCTTAATATTTTTAATTTAATAGAAACAGCTGTGGGTTATTTATGACGTTATGGTCTTTAATTTTTTTAATAACATTATTTTCTTAATCATAAAAATATAATTTTTATTTTCTATAAATTATTACACTGTCACTTATTTTGAAATTTTTTTTTTATTAAATTGTTTTTTGAAAAGCTGATGATCTAATATAAATGACAAGGAGTTGGAGTCAATTTCAAGAAAAATTAAAATTATTTACAATATTAGATAGAACAGATATAACGCTTCATAGAACTCAAAATGGTTTAGATTTCTCTAATTCAGATTTAATATAGAATTACGAATTAAATAAAAAACGAGTTTCCTTTTAATTTTTCCAAAATTATTTATTTTTACAAATACCAGTATTTCCAGTCTACGACATACAGACTTCTTCAGTACTCGATTAATTAATGCAGTGCTAATAGAATAAATATTAATTGAATTCGAATTATTTGCATTTATGTAAACATCATTTCGGAGAAATAGAAATCGTTTCGTTAAAAATACAATTACAAATACCAAACGTTACAATACCAGTACCATTAATTGGTAATTACTTGGTAAGATTTAAGTGTTTACTTAATAATTCCTAGAAAGTAATTAAATTTGAATTTCAATTACTTTTGTAATTAATTTTAATACTTTAATTATTTTTTTGAATTTTTTTTAAAAAACACTAAATTATCATAAAAATTCTAAATACTTTGGAAAAATCAAGCAATTTTTACACTTTTTGTGCTTTAAAAAAACTATTCTTATCTAAAAGGATTTATTCTTAACAAGTATAATTTTCTTTGATCAAAATTTAAATTGCTCTCCTTCGATTGACAAGCCATGTCCTTTACCCCATCTGAGCACATCATGATCCTTTTCTGAGAAGATATTTAACTTCCCTGAACCCAAGCGAAATAAATTAAACAGTTAGAAATTTAAAATATTTGTTTATATATCCTCATAAATGTCTGATAATGATTTTATATTAAATTCATCAAAATTTTAAAACCTCGGTACATTATGGGTATATCTAGATGTGAATTTCTTTAATAAAAGTTTTTAAATTTTTCTGTAATTTGTGAACATTTTCTTGTCAATTTTATTTTTTTTTTTAATTAAAATATATTTATTTGAAATTTTTTAGACTTTCATAGTTCTTATTTATAACATTCAGATTATATTTAAAATGGATACAAACCAAATTACTAAAAGTATTCAAAGTCATGAAAATAAAATAAAATATACTTAAATGCGATTATATTTCAATTAAGATATAAGAATTATTTTATAACTGTCTCAACATATGAATACACATAAATTATTTAAATACCATGTGTGTACGTTGGTTTGTATTAAAAGGTACTCAAAAACGTTAACTTTAATTAAATACAACTAAATGAAAAAAAAATATTTTATATATCATTATATAATCTCATCATTCATTGTAGGTACAGTAGGGGGAAAGAGTACTTGTACCAAATATATATCTACAAAATAGATCTACAAAATTTTAATCATCACATGTTTCGTCCTTTTTCATTTATGTAGTAGTAGTAGTAACTTCTGAATATCGCATTTTCAAATGTAAGTTATTACTGTGCTCAAACTTTTTAAATGCTGTTGTAGGTACTCTACTATTTTTCTTCTACAGTAATTGACCACATCCAATCCAGAGATGATAACTCAAAGGCTATATTGAAATATAAAAATCAATCATTATTCAATTACATTAAGTTTGTATCTGAATAAAACAAGTGTGTAATAAATTTATGGTAATATGGTAATAAGTTAGATCCTTAATTTTGGTGATACTTTATTATGTCTATCCTGGTAGTTATGCAGTACTTGTCTTAACCAAAGTGCTGAGGGCCATAAGCCCTATGTCACACTGTGATGGTTATTTCTCTATGGGCGGAACCCAATTTAGAGATTCTGTCTTGGTCAAATTAAAAGCCTTTTTTGTTCTCTTAGTTCAGCTATCTAAGAGCTTAAACTTTTAATTGTTATCTTTTTAAAATTTACAATGGTATTTATACAATATTTAAAATTTATCCCCACTACTTTTTTTTAGTAGAGGTAATTTTACATTAACATTATTAAATTTATTATTTCACAATAAAAAGTGCCATATGGGCTATTTTCTTAAAAATATAATTTAAATTGACAAATATTAAATTGTGTGTTAAACATATGTGCTACATTCAGTTCTTCAACCTTTTTAAGGAAATTCCCTGAATGTGCAATTTCTATTCATAATGACTTTTTTTATAAATGTAAAAATATATAATATTATATGGTACGGGTGTTAATTGTTGTTTTTAAATTTAAATGTTTAGAATCAGCATTTTTGCTAAAGAATTAATGTGATTAATGTGTTCGTATATACTTAAGGTATATATGAAATTAGATATCTTTATTAAATTGTTATAAAAGTATATTAGCGTACTTTTTAATTAGGTATTGTGTTCGTGAGAAAGAATGTAAAAATACGTTGAAGTTAACTAGGTATTGTATTAGTATAAATTAAATGTATGTGTACGGTGAAGTTATATAGGTATTGTAATAATTGTAGTGTTAGAATTAGTGAATGCACTACAAGTGTAAATACTTGTATATTTTGTTCTCTTGTAAAAGTCTTAAAATCTATAAGGACTACTCAAAAATGATCAATAACATAAAGTGCTTGTTTTTAAATCAAAAACAAAGAACGTCCGAAAAATCAGTGAAGCCCCTGAAAATAAAATTTAATTTAAAAACCTTGTCCAATTGTTTAGTTTTAAATTATTATAATTTTAATACTATTCCAGCTTAATACTTCAAAAACAAAGCAAATATAAAGTAGTCTTCTCTTCTCTGAAATATATTTAATATGTTGGTACTCTATGTTTTTGTAATTGTAAAAACAGAAACGTCATCTGAGGATATTGAAACAGACGAAGTAAAATATCCAAATGACTGATTGACTTATCTTTATGTAACTATATATTGTAACTGTTGGATATTAATAATTACAAAAGTTTTATGTTTTCTTTTTATTTCAAGGTTTTGGATAGTATGACTGAGCAATTTTGTTGATTTCAATCTTAATTATTTTTTGATATTATACACTTGTAGATCGCAAAACATTATTCAAAGTGTACACTATAAATTAATCATTTTAAACTAAAAGAAAGTTAAAAACTTTGAACATTAAAATTGAGTTATTTTACTGCATTTTTAGCACATTTTCAAAAGAGTTCGTAAAAATATGCCTATATAATTTCACTATAATATAGTTAGCTAAAATTAATTAAGAAATGTTAGAAACGGGTAGGTATCGCAATACAAATAATTTAATGTTAAAACTTTTTTCTGTAGTCATTACGGAGCTAAAGCCTCTCAAATACGGAAAAAATCCTATACATATTTAAAAAGTTATAACGAGAGTTCTATAAGGTATATTTTCAATCTAAAAACGTCAAATAACAGTCGCTTTTATAATCTTTACAAATTTTTAAAAAGCAAATGCATTAATTTGCAATTCGGTACTAAAATATACCGTTACTCAAAGCTCAAAAAACTCTAAGTTTTTGTGAAAAACACATTTTTGGGCAGGGGAAGTCGGATTAATTCGTCTAGAATCTTCAAAAGTTTGCTTGGGAAGAATTTTGGTTCATTGAAGGGTTATTAGGACTTAAAAATTAAAACTTTCATGTTTTTATAAATCAGTTACTTATTCACCAGTGTATATTATATTTCCAAAATTAAACGTTAGCATTCAAGCTCGAACATTATAATTCGATACGTGTTAACAGGTTTTCTTGAGTATATTCGGATTACTTCTGAATTACCTTTTAAAAGTAAAATTTTTTTTATTCTAAAATAATTAATTACCAAAAATAATTACAAAAATAATTTAAGTATCAGAAATAATAAATAAATTACAAAAGTAAAATAGTTATATAAGTACTTGATATCCAAATTTAATTACTATCTAAGAATTATCAAGTAATTATTAATTATCTATCAGTTAAGTTGTACTCTTAATTTAATTCTCAAAGTACCATTACAATAAAAAATGTTAAATGGAAGTAACTAATTAAATATTTTTTTAAAATTCAAATTTTTTAATCACAATTCCAATTTTTGGTACATATTCCGTAATTGATGTATGGATACCAAATACCTAAATTTAAATAGTTAATCTAAAAGTTGTTGGAATTCTCAATATAATCTTAAGGAAAATTCATCATATTGTATTGGTTACGGTGAATAGCTTAAATTTTATTAACGAAATTCGTTATTAAACTAAAGTCAAAATTAAGAAGTAAAACCCAATTATCAGATATCGTAACTTTATTGTTTGTTATCCATCAAATATAGGTATCTGGTTGATAATTGCGTTTATTTAAATACATTAATTAATATTTATTCGGGTTTTTAAAAGAAAATGTATTGAATCAAAAGTTTTAATATGTACTTTGGTTACAAAATTATGAAGAATTGATATTTAATATAAATTTTTAATAAAATAATATTTCTCATTAAATTTTTAATATGACATTCTACACATTAAATTCGAGGGCAAATTCTTAGATATGTTTTATTAATTTCTTAAGGTTTTATCTACTTATTCCTATGTAAGAGGTCTGGTTTTCTTTAATTGTCTAATCAAGAGAAGAAATTATTTGTAAAAAAATATAAATTATTAAAATATTGAAGAATTAAATTACTAAGAAGTAGAATATTATTAATGCTTACTAATTAACTAATATTTCTTGTTTAATTAATTTAAAAATTTAAAATATAATATCGTATTAAATGAAATTGTAAACTCTTAAGAATTATTTGTGATGGACTATCTTTTTTTCATGCTAATACATCTTTCATCTGATAAAACTTGCAGGGTCTAATATAAGATGTTTAATATCTAAATAAATGGAAGATTACAGCAAATCTTAATGTTAAATTAGGTTCTATTTATGACCAGCCATTTTTAAGATTTATGACCAGTCAAGTAAAGTAATCTGGCTAGCTCGTTTTGCAAGTTTTTGAATTTTTATGGCAAAGCTTAGTGAGATTGCTGGAAATAGAGTGCATATCTTTGCAACTAATAATACAAGATGATATAATCTTCCTATGACTAGAGGTCAAAGAGTATAATAAAATTGCCATTACGTTAGTGACACTGAAAAGGAGTGTGGGTTAGTAAAAGACTATAATGCTTATATTACGGTCATATGGTATCCCAGAGTTGACACAATCTACTCTACAACACTCTTCCTCGTTTTCTAATAATTTAACCTATAATCTATGTAAATATATTGTAATGTTTTTACAATTTTACACTAGATGTTAATAATTTTATAATTTTTTTCTTTCTTAAAAACAGACTTTAAACGCTCATTAGTACCTACACTACCATTACTTATGCCTAACATCTTATAAAGTAATACGGAGTAATATTATATAACATAATAAAGTAAAACTTACTTTTAACTGCTAATATAGTTTAAATCTCCATTGCATTCCCATATTTTAAGAATATAGGGTGACACCGTAAATGTCGTAAAAAAAACTTCAACCTGATACAATGTGAAAATAACACAATGTAAAATTTCTTAACACATTGTGTCGAAAATACAATGTATTTTGTTTACAATTCCGATTGCGTCAAAATGAAATAGCAAAAATTTAAATTTTTTCTAGAGAAACAATTTTTGAAAGGTATAAATTAATATTTATTTACTCTTCTTCCATGGTTTTTTTTTTGTTCCACCACCACCACGGTGAAGTTCCACCACCACAAAAAAAAAAATTCAACTGGATTCGCACTTGGACTTCGGAAAATTTAAATTAAAACTTGAAAGTTCAAATAACTTCTAATTTTTTTATTTGTGTATCCAAAAAAATTTCGATACTCAATTTTACAACACGCGTCGTGAAAATGGGTCTCGAACACAATGTAAAATGAATTTACGATCATGAGACAATGTAAAATTTTGTAGTTTACATTTACGATCATGCGACATTGTATTCACGACGTCGCAAACACATTTACGATGTCAGGGATACCGTAATAGTTTAACGTAATACTTTTTGTTTTTTTTTATATGTGTACGAACATTGTTGTAGGGGTATACTAAATCTGCAATTAAGTTTATGACGCTAAGGAGAGTGGATAAAAAAACTGTCTTGCTATTGAAATTCTGCCAGTTTGTACATAGTGTCCAAATAGATGCCATACACCTTCTTTTTTTAATATGAACATAGTTTTATATATTTGATAAAAGAGATTTATGCAAACTTTTTGTTTATCTACAACTCTATATTAGGATGTTTAAATTTTTCCAAATTTTGAGTGTCAAGATGTACAGAAAGATAACAATATGTAGTTAAGTTTTTAAGTCTAAACAGGAGCTGCTCGTTAAGTGTAAGTTTTATCAGTCAAACGAAGCTTCTTTTTTTGTAAATATAAGTTCCTCTTATAGATGACTTGCTTCTAATATGAGCATTTAGCTAATAGCTAATGAAGCCCAGTTTCTGAAACTTCAGTTATTAAGTTGAATAACCGACGTTTTCACAAAATATAATTAGTGTAGTATAAGAGGTTCGAATAGTTGTTTTGCAATTTATAATTTCTTTTATTCATAGCTTACAATCTAACAGCTTGTGTATTTGAAATTTTTCAAAAATTAGTTAACCGCATCATATAATATTAAATTTATGCTCTGCTTGGTACCTGAGAGTTTTTCTTTCTCATCACACTCCGTTCTATTCAATTCCTCATGTACTGTTAAATTACAGAAAAAAAGTATGCCGTTGACGTTAGCATAAATCCCAAAAAAAAAATAATAAAAAATGAATAGATCCCCAGTTGATTTTCATTGTAGTAATGTTTAAATTTATTCTAAAAAACCAGTAGTTATCTATAACTGCAATACAAAAATTGAATAGTTAGTAAGTTAGAATAAAAGATACAAAAAAAAAAACAAAAACATAAAAAGAAAAACCACCAGAGAGTAATCAGAATAATCAAAAGAATGAAAGGATAACTAAGGATAAAGGACACGAAAACAGAAAAACAGGGCGAATAATAACAATAAAGTACATAAAGTGATTTCCGATTTCGTGACTAGATTTGGTTTACCTCATTTCCACAAAATATAAAAAAAAAAATACATTATCAAAATCATTATTGTGTGCATAGAATTATTTAACACTTATACAAAACATGTATAGATGTTTTGTTGCATATGTTCTCTTATAGATGACTTGCTTCTAATTTGTTCCATGTTTTCTTTTACTTTCTTTAAAAGATGGTAAACAGATAAGCTTTATTCATTTTTCAGACAAGTTCAATTCTTGGATTGTATCTAACATTGTTTTCATGTAAACTTTGATTTTTATATGAATACAAATGAAGAATGATAGTGCTGTTTCTAGTTTTAATTTTTTTATTATCCGTATGACTATAGGTCGTATGACTATAGGTCTATATTTTTTTTTTTTTTTTTTTTTTTTTTTTAAGCGCTAACTGTTCAACTGTTAGGCTAATAAGCCTGTCTATACCGTAGGTACATGTTGGAACAGGGGGTCATATTATATTCGTGTTATTAGAATTGGTCTTATTGAATTCCACATACAATTTAAACATGAGATAGTACTAGGCCTTATAACATGTAGAAACGTCTTAGATTTTCAATATTTACAATTCTATTTTTTGTTTATATTGTAATATTTTATATTTTACTAATATGGTATTCTATATCTGCGAGTTATATGATTTAATTAAATTATTTGTTTATATTTTGCATTTGTTTATATTTTTATATTAAAGTATTTTTTATTAAAGATTTATAATTATTAATTATTGATTATGCCATTAATTTGAACCCAATGGCGAATGGTAGCTGAGTCGAGTCGAAAACCAGAAAAGTTTTTTCACTTTCACTAGAATTCGAACCCGGGCCCTTCCGCATGAAAGGTCGGCACTCAACCACTGTGCCACCCAGCTGTTTAAATTTGCTATAAAGTTTGTGACGTAGAGAATGGGATGAGGTAGATATAAACTCAAAGGTATGGGATCGGATCAGAATCTAAAAGTAAATCGATCTAGCTATTTATGTCCGTCCGTTCATCCGTCCGTCTGTCCGGCCGTTAACAATAACTCAAAAAATAAAGGAGCTACAATTCTGAAATTTTCACAAATTCGCTTTTATGCAATAACCGTCATCGCTACTGAAATCGAGCCAGTTTTTTCCACGGATTGGAGTTCCTGTCATACAACTTCTTTTTATATATGAGCCTTACTCTATACCTAATAAAGGTGGATGTCTGAAAAGTTGTCAATAATAGTTAACTTTAATGGCCAACGTCGAAAAAAATAAAGTTTTTGTAATTGAAGAGGTTCGGAAAGGTGCCATTCAACTTATACTTTTGGACTATAAAGGAATTTTTAACCATACGGTTACATGTTACGGCACAATGTTAATATTACGGTCATACGGGTATCCCAGAGTTGACACAATCTACTCTACTACACCTTTCATCGTTTTATTTTTAATCTTTTGAATAAAGATTATATTAATAGAATTAAAGAAACATAATATAAGAATAGAATTAAAGATTTTTTTTTGGTTGTGTTAAGATTAGAATAAAACTTATTTTTATAATATTCCAGTAACGTAAATGTTTTCTATTATACGAGTGCTAAGAATATAATCAAAAGATCCTTCCATCTTCTGTAACACTTAACACTTAACACAAACGAATAACATTTGTATGAAATGTTATATAGATTTTGATTAGAAATTAAAAATACATTAAAGTTATTTTAAGTTAAATATTATGTACTAAAAAAAAAATTAGAGAATTTTTGGATTTGCTTGTGTTAATCTTGGGTTGATTGAGAAAATCAAACTTTTAATAGAAAATTATTGTTAATTAGTATTTTTTGGTTTTTTTTGGTAAATAATTAACACTGAACTTTTTTTAAAAATTTCGATTTGTGTGTGAAAAAATTTTAGATCTTATTAAACGATATTCAAATTTAAAGTAGTTTATTTTCTCTGGCTTTTTTTGAAATGTAGTCCAATGTTATCCATTGGATTATTGTAAAATAATGCCCAAGATCAAGGATTAACTATCCTATTCTGGTGTAGTTAAGTGATGTAATATGAACTTAATTATAATAAGAACAAGACCTTCAGAAATCCCATGGGAATCCTATAAATAAAATAATATGTAAGATAAAAGTTAATGGTTAATCCGTCGTAAGGAGTTTTAATATGGTATAAGAGAATTCCGGTGCTAATGCTTTTAGTTTTCATTTCTTATGATTATACTTATAAAATTGTTTTTACATTTCCTTCTTTCAGCGGTCATCTATTATTGAATATATAGGTTATTATACATAAACATCTTATTTGAAATGAAATGAAATAAACTGAAATTGAGAGAATAGTGGTTTTTTTATTTTTCAAGAAAATAGTATTAAAATCACATTATAGCATTATACTTAACAAAACTAATAACTTAACAAATTTATAAACTAGAGGGTGGAGCATAAAATATAGAAAAGCAAATTTGAAATATAATAAACAAAGCAAATAATTTATAAACAAAATTGATATAGTTAAAAAGTAAAACTTCTATACAAAAAAAAAATTTCAATTCAAAAACTAAATTTAATTCAAAAACTAATAAAGATTATATATAAAAAGAGATTAGAAAAAATCAAAAAAAAAAAAAACAAAAAAAAAAAAAACAAAAAAAGATAAAAGCAGAAACAAAATCAATAAAAGGCTATAAGCAAATAGGTATTATTAAATTAAAGTTAATAAAAAAAAAAAAAAATAATAATTAAAAATGCATTCCATCGTCACCAGTAATGTAAATAGTAGCTAAGATATTATGTTAAATAAATTATTTAAATTTTCGAAGTTTAAACCCATAAGCCAAATCTTTAGCTGTTTTAAAAAAGTGGTATATATTCTTAATGACCTGAGAAATACAGGTAATTTATTGAACAATGTACAAGAACTTACATTAAAAAAATTACGATAACATGTAGTACGAAAATTTGGTACATTAACAAGAAAACTATGATTAACGCGTAAATTATACGTTATAGGGATTCCAGCCTATAGTTTAAATACCCAGATCGAATGAAAAATATTTTTAGTACCTTAAAACAGTAAAGATGGCGTAGAGGAAGAATATTTAAAGAAACAAATAATGGGAAACTGCTGTCCAATCTATTTCTTTTACAAATTTTACGAATAATAAATTTTTGAAGGCGAAGTAGAGGTAGAACTTTATTGTAATAAGCCCCACCCCAGCAAGCTAATCCATATTGTAACTTAGATTGAACAAGTCCGAAATAGATAATTCTCAAAGTATTTGAAGGACATACGTTGCTCAGATAATAAAAGATCCTTAGGGTTCCCCTCATATAATTTTTTAGAGAATCAATATGAAACGACCAGCTCAGTTTGCAATCTATTGTTAACCCTAAGTACCTAAATTGTTCTACAATTTCAATCATAAAGCAGTCCTTATCGCACAAAGTGTCACTAAAATACTGTTTTTTTTCAGACTGTGTATTGTGACAATAATCACACAGTAATACAAACTTTTTACACTCTGGCGCATGATACATAAATTGGAAATAACTATCATAGTGAAAATTAAAGTTAAAAAGCATAACTTTAGTTTTGTTACTAATGATTAGCCGATGGTCGGCAAACCATTTTCTTAAAAGATCTAAGTCATGGTTAATGAAAGCAACCAAGTTTAGTGGGCTATCAGCGCCATAAACAAGACCGAGATCATCCGCGAAGGCAGTTGGCTGGCCTTTGAACTTTAAAGTAAAAGTGCTGTTCATATAAATTAAAAACAGTATTGGCTCCAGAACGGAACCCTGCGGTACGCCAATTTTCAGAATTTTGGATGAGCTGGCTTTATTGTTAATTTTGACAAATTGTGTTCTATCTTTTAAATATGATGCGAACCAATCAAGCATAAAGCCTCTGATTCCAGTGTTATTAATTTTTGTTAATAGTATTGCATGGTTCACCATGTCAAAGGCCTTGGTGATGTCAACAAATAGACCAGCTGTGTGCATCTTATTATCCAAATTTGAGTAAACTTTGGAACAGAAGTCAAGTAACGCATCTTCTGTCGATTTCTTTTCCCTAAAACCAAATTGCGCATTATTGAAAAAATTTATTTTATTAAAATATCGTACAATCCTTTTTTTTACTAATTTTTCAAAAACTTTCCCCACTGACGGTAGCAAAGAAATAGGCCTATAATTCTTGACCTGCTTGCAATCTCCTTTTTTGAAAAGTGGTATAACTTGTGCAAACTTAAGAGAATCTGGGTAAACACCAGAAAAAATACTTGAATTAAAAATGTAGGCCAAAACATCAATGATATTGATCCAAAACATCAATGATATTGATGGATATGATACATCAATGATATAGGCCAAAACATCAATGATATTGATGGGATATTTCTAAATATCCCATCCAATTTTCCCAATCCCCCTTAATTCAAAAATTCCAAATAACGTGCACCATAATTCCAAAATTCTCCCATATTCCGATCTCTGTAACCAAACTGTCCATTTGTATCACATCCTCGTTAAAGTTTGTTTCAAAAAGGATGTGAAGTTAAAGTCGCACACTACCCAAAGAAATCGCACAGTTTCAATGAGTTCCCTTGTATAAAAACAAACCTTTTATTTTAAAATTTTTTTTTTTATTTTTATATCGTATAATATTATTATATTCAAATGTTCTGAGTAATACCATTATTTTCTAGTTGAATAAATAATATCCTATTTTATTTTACTTTAATTAAATACAATTTTAATACCTTTCATTTCCAGTTTCAATTATTCAGAATTATCATTCCTTTAATTCATATTTCTTTTTTTTTTAATTTTCTTAGTATGAGTCGATACTAATTTTTTGAATCTTTAAACCTTTACATCTGCGTTCATAACTTTATTGAATACATTATAGTACCACATTTATTTTAATAATAAAATCCTTTTTTTTAAATCCTGTTGTGTTGATTTCATATTGTTGATTCTTATTCATAAATTAAATTATTGTTTAAATGAACTCGGGTTTTTTGTTTCATGAAAGGCACAGCTAACGCTTCAGTATTCGCACGTCATTGATTTAAAATTCGTAGTGCATCTTAAAGTATCAGAAATAAGCTGTCTGAGATTGAAATCGGCACTTCGACGATTTAATAAATCTTACACTTATGTGTTTGACTATACACATGGCAACAATTGCACTATCTTAGTATCTTGAAATAAAAAAAAAACGCTTTTAGTTAAACTTAAAGTAATGCAAGCATAAACATTATTTTTTTTACTTTTTAAATTGTAATAATATTATTAAAGTTTAATTAAAATAGTTAGTTATTCTTTTAACCTATAAATCCTGTACGATTTGAACCTGTACGTATTATTACAGGTATTTCTATTTTTGCTGTCTCGTGTTTAAAAAAAAAAGTCTTTCAATTTTATATTTTTTTTTTGAATTTTTCAACCTCTGTTCGATTTTTTTTTGGAGTTTTTGTGGAGCACATAAAGAAATTATTAAAAAAACTTTAAAAAATGGAAAATTAAAGGATTGAAAAACTTTATTTTTGAAATGATTTTGTATTTTTTTGGATTTTTTTTTATAGATGGAAATGAAAAAGTTTTTCCGAATTTCCCTTTCACTGTATTTTTCAAAAATTTAAAATGGCGCATTTGTTTAGTTGTGTTAGTTCGTCCATTTATTTCTTAAACTACCTGTTTATACAAAATTTCCATAACGTTTAAGAAAATTTATTAGAAATAAAACCACATATCCAGTGTTTCAAACAATTACAGTTTAAAGGATGTAGCCTCTACAGTTTCATAAAGTAAAAAAAGGCGTTTTAAATAAAATTAATTGATTAAAAATTAATTCCTTTTTTAAAAGGCTCAGTTTTGTAGTAATTGTAGGATTACTAATTAAGGCACTGCAAAATAAAGTCACCGGGGTATTATTTTCCGTTTAATGAAAAATTTCTCATACGTTTTCTCATTAAATGGGAAATAACACAACGGGAGCTTTATTTCGCAGGTCCAAATTTAGGTCACCTAATTGTAGAACGACATACTACAACATATGGTAGTGGTAGACCTTAAAAAAGTAGGCACGCTTTAATTGATTTATTGGGTATTTTTAGCTATATCTGTGAGTTATATTAACCAATGAAAATCCTTTACATCTCTTATTATTCATTATTATTTTATCTTTTATACCAGAAGCATCTTTTACCAAATGAATTTTGTCAGACTATTTTATATATTTAAAAATAAAAACGTGTAATTTGGAAAGAGGGGTTAAGTCTTCAAGAGTGCATTTTCGGTTAAAGATTTTCCCATCTCTTCTTTTTTGAAAGTTATATAAAACAAAGATATGATTATTTTGATAGTGTTATCTTGGTGCAACCTGCAGCCATTCTCAAATGTTAAGCTAAGTTGTTTTAAAATTTAGATATTTTTTTAAATTACACAGAATGCGCTTCAAATACAAGAAAAGTTATATTAAGAGTTTCCAACTTTAATGGAAAAGTTGACAAAAATTCAAGAATGATTTTTAGTTCAAAAAGTGCAATTTTTAAAATTTTTGGTATTACAATCTTTTGTCTATTTGTTTTTTTTTTCCTTAATGAAAGATGAAAATTTCAATTCTCAAGCTTGTTTTTATTATGTGCCTTGTTTTTTTTAATCTTAACCTGCACAATGCACAATTTAAAATATAACCACATGGTTTTTTCTTTATTTTGAAAAAGTGAATGTGGAAATTTTAAACTAAAAGTATATATTTATGTGGTGCAGCATCAAACATTCCATAGCCGAAAGTCCCATTGAAATATTTGATATTGCCCCTATACAACAAAAGTTGCAAAGTATGGACTACACTCATAAAAATTTTAGTAAATTTTCTGGAAAAGTAGTATTAACCTGGTTTTGTAATCAAATTTAAAAATTTAAATCTTGTACGAACACATATTCTGAAAATGAGGTAACCCTGATTTGTATTATAAAAGCATATGTAAGATTCCAATTTAAATTTCAGGATACAAAATCAGGTTTCTATAATTTGTTCAGAAGGTCCCGTTGGAGCCCTTTTAACACTAACACACCTTAACACACACGTCTCAGTGGGAGTTTTGGCTGTGGAAATTCTAACCCTGCACCTATATTTGTATTGTAATTTCTTTGAAACATTTTCAAGCCAACAAAGACAAAGTTGTGAGTATTTATAATTTTTTAGTGCAGATGTAGAATACAATATATTAAAATATTTCTTTTATATTGTATCTATAGATTCATGCAAAATTTGGTTTAAATGTGGGTTGAAATTTGAACATTTCTTTTAAATATTTTGATACTGATTATTCTTTTGTGAAAGTTTTTTTTTTCATTTTGAATGTATAGAAATTTAAAAGTCATCATCATTTTTTTATCACATTTTGTAAAACTATTTTGAAACAAGTGAGGGGAAAAAACCAAGGGTTTTTAAAAAGCACATTTTTAAAATTATATACGGTTTCTTACTGAGTATTTTATCATGTATTTTTATAAAAATATATATTATGATAATATTATAATTTTGTTATTTCATTAATAATTAATTATATGACTAATAGTGAATTACTTAGAATATAACCACAATGCACTCAAGAAAACCTGTTAATAAGTGCAAAATATAATGTTGGAGCTTCAATGTTAACGTTTAATTTTGGAAAAACTTACAATGGTGAATAAGTTATTGTTTTATAAGAACATAAAAGTTTTAATTTTGAAGACCTAGTAGCCCTTCAATTGGGAAGGTTCCCAAATTTTTGCTTAGCAAACTTATGATGGATCTGCCCACCCCCTCCTGTCCTCACCCTTCCATTTTTTTCGGTTCTAGGAAATCAATTTTGAACTCCAACAAAATTTGGAATTTTACCTAGAATATTATTATCAAACCAAAAATGGTTAAGACAAAGAAGAATTTCTTCAATTTAAAGAGACCCTTTCAAATTGAAGAAAAACCTTTAACGTATGTTGAAATATGATGCTGCAGCTATAAATTTTGCATATTTGTAAAAAAAAATTTGAACAGGTGTTAAAGTTACAGGTGGTTGAAAATAGCAAAATTTCAATTTTCGAGCCCTTATAGCTCCTAAACAGGGGGCGTGACAAAAAAATTTTGTTAACCGACTCCTACTAATTTTAGAGGACCTAACTTCTCCCAAAATTTCAAGACCCTAGGTTGAACCGTTTAGAAGATATATGGGGCCAAAAATTTTGCAAAAGTTGAGTTTAGCTTAATGGTAAATTTTAGTACCGTATGGTAACCCTATACATTTTAGCCTTATAATTTTGTGAAGCTTATAAAACCAGCTATCCTTTGCCGTTTTCAGATTGAAAATACACTTAACAAAACTCATGTTATAATAATTTAAAAATAGGGCTTTTTCCAACTTTGAAGGGCTGTAGCTCCGTAACGGGTGGGGCTACAGAAAAAAATTCTTCTACGAAATTATTTTTTTTGTAATATCTACCCGTGGTTAAAATTTCTTTACTCTATTTCAAACGGTGTAAAAGTTTTTGTAAACATACGGACGGACGGACAAAGTCAAAATTAAGAAAAACCTTTGACACTTATTGAAACTTTCGTTTTGGAGCTTTCAATTTTGTATACAAATAAAAAAAAATTTTAACTGGTATTCAAGTTATAGGTGTTTAAAAGCTAAATTTTTAGCAAAATTTCAATTTTCGACCCCTTACAGCTCCTAAAGAGGGGGCGTGACAAAAAAATTTTGTTAACTGACTCTTACTTATTTTTAAGGATCTAACTTCTCCCAAAATTTCAAGTTTCTAGATTTAGCCGTTCCGAAGTTATGAGGGACCAAAAATTTTGTAAAACTTAGTTTTGAATAACGGTAAATTTTAGTACCGTATGGTAACCCTATACAATTGGTTTTTAAAAATTTGTAAAGCTTATAAGAACAGCTGTCTGTTACCGTTTTCAGGTTGGAAATATACCTTATAGAACTCTAATTATAGCTGTTTAAATATGGGGCTTTTTTCGACTTTGTGGGGCTGTAGCTCCGTAACGGGGGGGGCTACAAAAAAAAGTTTTAACATTAAATTATTTTTATTGCAAAACCTACCCATTTCTGATATTTTTTAGTCAATCGTAGGTAAAAAGGGACGGACGGACGGACGGACAGAGTGAAGCTATATAGGCACATTTTTACAAAATTTTTTGAAAATGTGCTAAAAATAAAATGGTGAACAAAAGTTAATGTTAATCTTTTTTGTACAAAATTTAATTCTTATTGTATTATAGGAACGAAAGCTTAAAATATTTTGAAACATTTCGTGCCGTATGAATTATATGAATAACGCATACTTTAGATTATAACCTATTGTAGGTACCGTAGTTTATGCATTCACAATTTTTTAAACTTTTATTTAGGAAGTGGTAATAAATTAAAGTAGTTTTTGTATGTTAAAATGCTATATTCATTGAAAGCCAATTGCGCAAAAGGTGATATGTCATAACTCCTTTTGTCATAAGTCCCTTAGGGAATTATAACACAAAGAATAGTGTCATAACCTCTTAAGGGACTTTGAAATTTTTTCCAAGTGACTTATGTCATACTTCAAAATATTAATAAGTCTCATAAGTGCCTCAAGGAGTTGTCATAGCTCCCTTCAAAATTTCTTCTTTTAGTGAAATATTACAAGTCCCATGGGAGTTGATAATGAAATAACTTCGATAAAAATATTGAAATTAAAAATTAAATAAGTTCGATTCAAAGTTATTTCAATTGGACTTATTTTGTATCGCCTTTATATTTATGTGCAAGATTCTGAATTGGGAAGGATTTTACAGTTTGATATACAATCAGTGCTATGAGCTTTTTACAAAATATGTATATACGTAATACTCCTATTGTAAGGGGTTTTTGGGAGGAAATTAGAATTGAATTGAAAGTCAGGGCTATACGCCTATTGAAGAATATGAAGATATATGCATATGCGATATAAATTACAACGCCAATATGACTTATCTTCGCTATTTATACTGTTATAAGTTAAATTCAGAGAAGAGAGACTTAATTATCTAATAGAAACTGGTATTACTTAGAACACTGATTAATTTCAGATACTTATGACATAAAGTAAAGTGTCATAACTCTCTAAGGGATTAATGACATTTTTTTCTACTGACTTATGTCACATTGGTAAATTTTAACAAGTTTAATAAGTCCCTTCGATATTTATGACACAAAATATAGTGTTATAACTCCCTATGGGACTCATGACAAAAGGAGTTATGGCATGTCACCGTGCAGAATATAAAAATTATTACTTTACAATAATTCTTTTAAATAAATTCATAAATAAAATAACATTTATCATTAAACTTTAAGATAATGGGTATATTGAACTTTTAAAAATTTGCACTCAGTATTTGAATTGCTGGTCAAGGCATCATTGTGTAATAACATATTCCTCGTATTAAGGGCTACACTATTTTAGTTTAAATATATTTCGAAAAAAATTCTTTGAAAATGGGGATGTATTTGAATTATTTTAGAGATGAATTGGTAATCCCTTCATGTTCGAATTCAACTTTTAATTCGTCCCGTTTTCAGAAAAAATATATGAATACAAAGGGAAGTACCCTCCGAAATTTGAGGTTCTATTCTAAAATCCTTAAGTCTTATCTTACATTTATATAACATGAATATTCTGGAAAGAGCGCATAGTTCCGAATTTGTACCCAACTACAAGGTCTTTCTTAATGAAATTTTAACATATACTTTTCACTTATAAAACTTTTAAAATTGTACGAACTAACCCTCCTCAAAGCATCAAAACCTAATTCTATATTTTATGATATATATATTCGGAAACTTGAAGATATAAATGACACATAAGAGATGACGTCATATTAATAGCTCGGCACCCCTTTTCCATACTCAAAGCTCGGATATACTTCTGTATCAAAAGATTATTTGATTTTTATCTCCGCTAAATAATATTCAATCCCAAAATTTTAAATCCCAAAATCCATTAGATGTAAAAAGTAATCGTTTTTTAGGAAATTTTTAAATTTTACAAAAAAAAATCGAATTGGTAGATATTTCATAGATTACATAAAATTATGTAATCATTTTTTTAATTATTATTATTCAATAATTGGCGACAGCATAATTACTTTCAAAAATATAGAAAATTAGTGATTAAAAGTCATCTTCATTTACTCTTACAATCAAAGTGCTCTAAATTCTTATATATCTTTATAAAAAATCAATAATAATAAAAATACGAATGACCAGCATCCTTATAAAATTAAAAGGGATCAAATGAAAAATGAATGAATGTAAAATTAATAAATATATACCTACATATTATATTTTATCTTAATATTCTTAATATTAATTTAGACAACATCTTTTTAATAATTAAAATTCCTTGAAATTAAAATCTTTTGTGATTAGTGACGTCAATAAGTTATTAAAAATATTATATATTTAATATTATTAATGTATATTATAATTTTTAAACAAGGGTTATATCAAAATGACTGTAATTTTACATTAACTACAGGTCAAAAGTGTATACCAAATTTGTCATTACGTTTGTACCGCAGAGAAGGAAGGGAGGTAGATTTAGACTCAAAAGTTTGTATCGGATCAAAATCGAAAAATAAAAAGATCTAGCGATGTATGCCCGTATGTCCATAACTCAATAACTCAAGAAATAAAGGAGCTAGAATTTTGCAATTTTTACAAGTCGTTACCAATTATGCACATACTAGTAAAAAAGCCTGTCGGACGACAGGTATAATTTTAATTTCTCTTTTTATATATATTCTTTTTTCCTGCTATTGCGCTACTGAATCAATAAAAGGAAATTCGTTACCTAAAGAACATTAAGTTAACATTATAATAGTTTGTTTTAGTTTTGTAAGTGATAATAAAATAGAAGTATGCATCCTAAAGTGTAAAAAATTTCTTTACGTTTTTATTAAAATTTTCTGTATCTACCTGTTAACAGATTTCTCATACGTTTTGAATTTTTTTTTCTGTTCATAATTTACATTTTATCAGTTTCATTTTTTCTTTCTCATTTGTATGTAAGAATTTGTAATTAGAATTATGTTACATTACATGTGTCAATAACACTTAACATTAACATAATTAAAGAGCAGAAGCATCTTTTATTATATTTATAAAAAAATTTCTGTATCTACCTGTTAACAGATTTCTCATACGTTTTGACTTTTTTTTTTCTGTTCATAATTTACATTTTATCAGTTTAATTTTTTCTTTCTCTTTTGCATGTGAGGATTTGTTATTAGAAGTATGTTACATGTGTGAATAACACTTAACATTAACATAATGCAACTGTAGCAGCAGTTTGTCTTTTATTATATTTAGACGTATGCATTTTCTTAAAGACTTCTTATACGTTTTGATTTTTTTTTTCTTATAAAAAATATAAACTACAATATGTAGTTAGTTATTAGTTCTGTAAGTGTATTTAAATAAAAGTATACATACTGAAATGTAAAAAATAGCTTTGTACGTTTTTATTATAATTTTCTGTATCTACCTGTTAACAGATTTCTCATACGTTTTGATTTTTTTTTTTTTCTGTTCATAATTTACATTTATCAGTTTTATTTTTTATTTCTCTTTTGTATGTAAGTATTTGTAATTAGAAGTATGTTACATGTGTGATTAACACTTAACATTAACATATTGCAATAGTAGCAGCGTCTTTTATTATATTTATAAAAAATAAAAACTAAAATTAAAGTTAGTTATTAGTTCTGTAAGTGTATTTAAATAAAAGTATACATACTGAAATGTAAAAAATTTCTTTAAACGTTTTTATTATAATTTTCTGTATCTATCTGTTAACAGATTTCTTATACGTTTTGATTTTTTTTTTTTTTCTGTTCATAATTTACATTTATCAGTTTTATTTTTTCTTTCTCTTTTGTATGTAAGTATTTGTAATTAGAAGTATGTTACATGTGTGAATAACACTTAACATTAACATATTGCAACAGTAGCAGCGTCTTTTATTATATTTATAAAAAATAAAAACTACAAATTAAAGTTAGTTATTAGTTCTGTAAGTGTATTTAAATAAAAGTATACATACTGAAATGTAAAAAATTTCTTTAAACGTTTTTATTATAATTTTCTGTATCTATCTGTTAACAGATTTCTTATACGTTTTGATTTTTTTTTCTTTCTGTTCATAATTAACATTTATCAGTTTTATTTTTTATTTCTCTTTTGTTTGTAAGTATTTGTAATTAGAAGTATGTTACATGTGTGAATAACACTTAACATTAACATATTGCAACAGTAGCAGCGTCTTTTATTATATTTATAAAAAATAAAAACTACAAATTAAAGTTAGTTATTAGTTCTGTAAGTGTATTTAAATAAAAGTATATATACTGAAATGTAAAAAATTTCTTTAAACGTTTTTATTATAATTTTCTGTATCTATCTGTTAACAGATTTCTTATACGTTTTGATTTTTTTTTTTTTTTGTTCATAATTTACATTTATCAGTTTTATTTTTTATTTCTCTTTTGTATGTAAGTATTTGTAATTAGAAGTATGTTACATGTGTGAATAACACTTAACATTAACATATTGCAACAGTAGCAGCGTCTTTTATTATATTTATAAAAAATAAAAACTACAAATTAAAGTTAGTTATTAGTTCTGTAAGTGTATTTAAATAAAAGTATACATACTGAAATGTAAAAAATTTCTTTAAACGTTTTTATTATAATTTTCTGTATCTATCTGTTAACAGATTTCTTATACGTTTTGATTTTTTTTTTTTTCTGTTCATAATTTACATTTATCAGTTTTATTTTTTCTTTCTCTTTTGTATGTAAGTATTTGTAATTAGAAGTATGTTACATGTGTGAATAACACTTAACATTAACATATTGCAACAGTAGCAGCGTCTTTTATTATATTTATAAAAAATAAAAACTACAAATTAAAGTTAGTTATTAGTTCTGTAAGTGTATTTAAATAAAAGTATACATACTGAAATGTAAAAAATTTCTTTAAACGTTTTTATTATAATTTTCTGTATCTATCTGTTAACAGATTTCTTATACGTTTTGATTTTTTTTTTTTTTCTGTTCATAATTTACATTTATCAGTTTAATTTTTTCTTTCTCTTTTGAATGTAAGTATTTGTAAGTAGAAGTATTTTACATGTGTGAATAACACTTAACATAACATAGGGCACGTTGGTCAGCAGCAGCAGCAGCAGCAGTTTGGCTTTTATTATATTTAGATGAGCATTACTCTATGCCTAATAAATATGGGTGTCTTAAATTTTGTCAATAGTAGTTAACTTTAATGGCCAACGTCAACCTAAAATCGGTGCAGTTCGAAGAGGTTCGACGTTTTTTGGAAGAGGTTCAAAGAGCTGCCTTTCAACTTATATATCTATATATTTTTTTTTTAGATAATTTATTTTAAATTTTTAACCGGATGATATAATGTCAATATAACGATAATTCGGGTATCCTAGAGTTGGCACAGTCTACTCTACTACACTCTTCCCTGTTTTGGTATTGTTTTTACAAAATTTTCAAAACATTTTATTCGGATTCGTTTATTCTTAAAACTCGGAGAAAACAAAACCCTACTCTATGACGTCGTTTGAAATAACATTTCCATAATCGTTGTTGTCTTGTTTAGTCAAATTATTTTAAATTTTTTTTAAAAGAAACCTTCGTAAATAATAATTTGTTTTTAAAATCAAATTAATTTTTTATTGTTAACTATTTTTTGAGTTTCCGATTTTTAAAAAAAAAAATTTTTATTTTAAGGCATCTTTAAGGTTGTACTTAAGAACAATATATTCAAGGATAATTGAAAAGTTTTTTTATAACAAATAACAAAAAATCTTAACTAATCTGGATGCTTCAATAATTTATTAGAAGTATCAATATTTTATTTGGTTTTTATGAACTGTTGGCTGGTTTTAATTTTAAACCATTTGGAGAGCAGCATTCGGAAAAAATTTAAAATATCCGGGACTCAAAACTAAGAATATTTTAGGCACATTTAAAATAAGTTCCTACATTTGGCTGGTCGCCAATTGTTTATAAAAAGGCTTCAAATGCGTGAAATTTAAACACTAAAAAATTTATTATGTACATATATACAATATATTCACACAATCTACTGGGTCTTTGCCAATATGACATGTGGGCCAGACTTTCTATCAATTTATAAGTAATATTATTTATTTTATTTATATATTTGTACATTTCAAACTATATTTGGTCACCATGGGGATTTGTAATTATAAATGTTGTCGATATTTTATTTATTTCCTTCTTCAATTTAATTTTAACACCATATTGGTAGATTTTAACACCAATAGATTTAAAATAAAATAAAATTACTTTATTAAATTTTTATTTAGATACTGATCAAGTTTATGGAAGTAAATATTGTTAACTGAAATAATATAATAAAAAGTTTTTTAAAGTTTCCAAAATAAATTTTTTTTTATTTTGTTTTTAAAATTAAAAAAAAATTGGCATGGATAAAAATGAAACTGAATAGATAAAAATTAAATTCAAGGTTTATTTTATGATGCAAAACAAACAAAATATTTGACGAAAATTTACGATATTTTTAGCATATTTTTAGCACATTTTCAAAAAATTTTGTAAAAATGTGCCTATATCGTTTTACTCTGTCCGTCTGCCCGTATGTTTACAAAAACTTTTACATCGTTTGAAATAGAGAAAAGAAATTTTAACTACGAGTAGGTATTACACAAAAAATAATTTCTTAGAAGAAGTTTTTTCTGTAGTCCCACCCGTTACGGAGCTGCAGCCCCCCAAAGTTGGGAAAATCCTAATATTCAAATTGTTATAACAAGATTTTTATTAGGTGTATTTTCAATCTGAAAACGGCAAAAGTTAGCTAATTTTATAAACAAATGTTTAGAGTTGCCATACGGTACTAAACTTTACAATTATGCAAAACTCAATTTTTGCAAAATTTTTGGCTACACATATCTTCTAAACGGGCCAAGCTAGGGTCTTGAAATTTTGGGAGTAGTTAGATCCTCAGAAATAAGTAGAAGTCAGTTAACAAATTTTTTTTGTCATGTCCTCTGTTTTGCAGCTATAAGGGCCGGAAATTTTTGCTATTTTTAAACACCTGTAACTTGAATACCTGTTCAAATTTTTTTTTGTGATTTACAAAATTGAAAGCTCTTTAATTATATTTCAACATGTGTCAAAGGTTTTTCTTAATTTTGAAGTGTGACGAAGCTACAGCCCATGCAAATTCCAAAAAAGGTCTATATTTTAATTGTTATAATAAGAGTTCTGTTAGCTATATTTTTAATCAAAAAAAGGCAAAAGAGAGCTGCTTTCTTAGGCTTTACAAAAATACATCACTTAAATGTACAGGCTTGCCATACGGTACTAAAATTTACCATTATGCAAAACTCAATTTTTGCAAAATTTTTGGCCCCATATATCTAAACGGTTCAAGCTAAGGGTCTTGAAATTTTGGGAGAAGTTAGGTTCTCCGAAATTAGTAGGAGTCGGTTAACAAAATTTTTTTGTCACGTCCCCTGTTTAGCAGCTATAAGGGCTCGAAAATTGAAGTTTTGCTATTTTTGAACACCTGTAACTTGAATCCCTGTTAAAATTTTTTTTTTGCTAATATACAAAATTTTAAGGTCCAACATTATACTTTAACATATGTTAAAAGATTTTCTTAAATTTAAAAGCGGTTCTTTAAATTGAAGAAAGTGCCTGTCAGTTTTAACCATTTTTGCTTATATAGTAAAATTCTAAATAAAATTCCAAATTTTGGTAGAATTCACAATTTAATTCCTTGAACCTAAAAAAGTTAGGGGAAGGGGAGTAGTGAGGATTAGGTAACTTAGTCACCAACATATATGTTTCCTAAATTAAACGTTAACATTGAAGCTTCAACATTATATTCCGGAAAAATACTCTTGGTTTACCCTTGGTTTTTTTCATCACTTGTTTAAACAAGTGATTAAAAAAACCAAGGGTTTTTAAAAAAGCACATTTTCAAAATAATATAGTGTTTCATACTGAATATTTTATCGAAATATAATGTTGAAGCTTCAATGTTAACGTTTAATTTAGGAAACATATACGTTGGTGACTAAGTTACTACTTACTTGTAAAAACCGTAATTTTTTTAATTTTTAAGTCCTAATAGCCCCTCTATGGGGAAAGTTGCCCAATTTTTCAAGGATTTTAGAATTTTACTATATAAGCAAAAATGGTTAAAACTGACAGACACTTTCTTCAATTTAAAGAACCGCTTTTAAATTTAAGAAAATATTTTAACATATGTTAAAGTATAATTTATAAAGTTTATAAAACTAGCTATCTTTTGCCGTTTTCAGATTGAAAATACATCTAATAGAACTCTTGTTATAACAATTTGAATATAGGGCTTTTCCCAACTTTGGGGGGCTGCAGCTCTTCTACGAAATAATTTTGTTTGTAGTACCTACTCGTGGTTAAAATTTCTTTTCTCTATTTCAAACGATGTAAAAGTTTTTGTAAACATACGGACAGACAGACAAGAAGACGGTCAGACGGACAGAGTAAAACTATATAGGCACATTTTTACAAAATTTTTTGAATATGTGCTAAAAATATGTTTATATTTTTATTTTAGTCTCTGTGTTCGTCTGTTTATTCTATTTCTCAACCCGTCTACCTCTTCATATTTCGATCTGCTCGATGTCAACTAACCATTTATCTGCTTGTCTATTTGCGCTCGTCTATATTTCCGTTTTAATTTTAGGGTTATTATTATTATGAAAACAAGAAATAAAACAACAGATTCGTATTTTAAAATGATAATTTTTGAAATTCAAACTAATCTCTCAATGAAATAAATTCATTAAAATACACTATTACACGACTCATTCATTCAAATCATTTCAGGAACATTAAGCAAACAGGACAGAACTAACTTGTACCAAATTTCTATTTTCAAACTTTATTAATACTGAAAATATGCTGGTTATTTCTAAGAGAGGTCAAGCAGCTTTTCAAAACTCTGTTTTCAAAATTCACATTTAACGTAAAGAAAACAGCACAGAACACCTTTGTACTAAATTTCAAGTTGCTGTCTTCATAAATTCCAAAGGTATGCTTAATAGATCTTGAAAGGCTTTTGATTAGTACCCATTTATTTCAAAATTCAAGGACATAATGGAAACAGGACTGAATTATTAAATAATTTTGAAAATAAACTTCTTAGATCTTAATTGGTGTGTGGAAGATACGCGAACAATTCAATTAATCCGAAATTTCAGACAGACATAGGAAATAGGAAGAAACACCCTTGTATCAAATTTAAAAATTCTATTTGCATTGGTTTCGGGGTTATGATCGATTAGACTCATTTCGATCATGATCCGATCTCGCCCATTATCAATCTTCGTCGTAATATTATCAATGATAACTAACCTGTGTATAAACTTTATCGAGATAGTATCAATATTTTCTTATTTATCATGTTTACGACGCAGGGACATCCCTAATTGATCTTGGTTCCTTTTGATGGTTACAAACACCAAACTAAGGTTAATATACCTATTTTAAGTGTAGGGTATGAAAATACCAATTCGTCGTTATTTCTTAAGTTGCATGTCTAGTTTTTCGAATATGAAAAAGAATTTTAAAAAAAAAATCACAAAAATATATTATGAAAACTATGTCAGAGAAACCTTTTTATTATCTTTCAGAGCTTGTGCTCCAGATATCTTTTATTTGTTAACTCCCTCGTTTTCATTTTTTTTTTTTTTATTTACTTTTATTACCAATTTCTATTTCTGTTCCTTTTTTTCAATTGAGTTAAAATTTTTTTTTATTCAAGTTGACGATTTCATAAATGGTTCCCAAGCGATTTGTTTGGGTTACATCTAGTTATTCTTTTTATTTTTATTTGTTTACTTTAAAAATTCAATAGGGTTTATATTTATTCTATAGTTAGAATAGAAAAACGAAGAAGAGTGTAGTAGAGTAGACCGTGTCAACTCTGGAATATCCGTATGACCGTTATATAAACATTATATCATTATTATTATAAACATTAATTATTTTTGGCAAAATTTCAAACATACCAGCTTTATTAGGTGTAGTGTAATCCTTTAGTTTTTGAGTTATCGTACGGACGGACGAACGGACGGACAGACGGACGGACATACATAGCTAAATCGATTTATTTTTCGATTCTGATCCGATCTATACACTTGAGTCTATATCTACCCCCCCTCCTTCTCTGCGTCACAAACGTAATGGCAAATTTATCTAATTATATAAATTTATAACTATATAGTCATACGGGTATAATGAATATAAACATTTCTATTTACGGTGATCAAATATAATTTTCAAAAAAAACGAGGAAGAGTGTAGTAGAGTAGACTGTGTCAACTCTGGAATATCCGTATGACCGTTATATAAACATTATATCATTATTATTATAAACATTAATTACTTTTGGCAAAATTTCAAACATACCAGCTTTATTAGGTGTAGTGTAATCCTTTAGTTTTTGAGTTATCGTGCGGACGGACGGATGGACGGACGGACGGACGGGAATACATAGCTAAATCGATTTTTTTTTCGATTCTGATCCGATCCATACACTTGAGTCTATATCTGCCCCCCCCCTCCTTCTCTGCGTCACAAACGTAATGGCAAATTTATTATACCTACCCTTTGACTATATAGTCATACGGGTATAATGATGCTAAGTTATGTACATATGTATTTGGTTTCACAACCTTTGTTTAGATTCAAATCGAAATATTTGTTGCCAACGTTTTTAAAGTACCTACTCAATATTCCTAATCATGTACATATGTATGTATATAAAAGTATATGTAAAATTGTTTTAAATAAATGTTTGTGAATACCTATTGAGTTTGCATTATCAAAGTGAAGTATTTTACTTTTGAAAGTTTCAAAGTTTTAAAGAAATGATCCAAATAAATAAATTGTTTTCGTAATTTTTGTTATTATTTCTGTTGAATTTAAAAAAAAACGAGGAAGAGTGTAGAAGAGTAGACTGTGTCAACTCTGGGATACCCGTATGACCGTTATCTAAACATTATATCATTTATTATTATAAACATTAATTACTTTTGGCTAAATTTCAAACACACCAACTTTATTAAGTGAAATATAATGCTCATATAAAAGAAGGAGTTGTATGGCAGCTACTCTGGAGTAGACCAATCAAATTTTGCAGTAACTTTGGCCATTACACTAAACTATTTTTGGCAAAATTTCAGATACCCAACTTCAATAGGTATAGAGTAATGCTCATATAAAATAAGAAGTTGTATGGCAGCTACTCGAACCCTTTGCAGTAGACCAACCAAATTTTGCAGTAACTTTGGCCATTACAGTAAACTATCTTTGGTTTGGACTTATTTTAAAAACGGTTTTTTTTTTAATTTATTTGTTGAAGTTTCCCCTACCCTTACCAAAAAAAGCAGAACAAAAAATAAGTTAATTATCTCTCAAATCGGTAAAACTTGAAACTGGTTTTTAAACACTGCGTTTTTCATTGAAATTGCTAATAAAAAAAGAGTTTTAAGGGTTGCAGAAAATAGTTTTTTTTTATGATATCTGTAAGCAAATTGTTTACAATTTATATATTCATGCAAAGGAATATTTATTTATTGAAGTTTCTTAAAAATTAAAGGAAAATATTAAAAATATATTTATATTTTTGACCTGTTCGAACAAAGGAAACTAAAATACACAAATTTCTTATTTCGAACACAGTGTTCGAATTTAGGCAATTCAAATAAGTTTTATATTCCATTATTCGAACACAACGTTTTCTTCAGACTTTAAGTTTTTACACAACAATTTTTTAGACAAAATGAAAATGTTTCAGCAAAATAGCGAGGTTTCTTTGAAGGCTATATTCGGTAAAATCAGGGGAGGGTTTTTGAACGTTAGGAACGCCAGTAAACTCTTTCGTATTCCGGTAACAACTCTGCATTACAAAATTCCTGTCATTAAAGAAGGTAAGAAAATGAAAATGGACTACAGTTCTGACTCAGAGCGAAGAAAAATTAATTGTAGAATACCTTGTGAATTTGGTTAAATGCGGCTTTCAGCGGGAGCGTTCGAAATCTTGTTTTCTTGCAAAATTTATATCGCGAAAAATGGAAAAACTATTTAAATAATTTATTGTTGACTTATTATGTATGAAGAGAAATTAGAAGGGGTTTTAAAGTTGGGTACAAAATCGGGTTTCAAATAATTAGTTTGCTCGGGTTTGGGGGGCGGGAGTCCCCCATTATATTAAATGCTTTGATGCTTATATATGAAAATTTCAGTGAGATTTTGGAATTGCATACAAAATGAAGGTTCCAATAATTTAATTAATTATATTATATTACTTGCTGACTCTTTAATCTTAATTTTTGATTCTAGTTTTGGATGCGAAATCTAGCAATAATTAAATTAGGCTGACCGGTGACCGGTTGGGCTGACCGATTTTTCTAGCCAATTTCTTTTTTAATTTTATATGAATTTTAGAAATCTAGTTTTTTTATATATAGGTATACCGAGAATTTTTAACACCTATGTAAAGTCCATCAGGGTTGATTACGAAATCAGGATGTTGCCTTTTTCCAGAATATTTATTTAATTTGCTAGATTCTGAATTTTTAGAGTTCAATTCAAAAATATAGGATTGTACCCTTTTCTTTAAAAATTAAGTAAAAAGTTAAAAAAAGAAATAAAAAATCAAAAATTTTGCTTTTTAAAATATGAAATTTTAATTTGAAATGTTTTTTGGTAGATTTACTTTATTTTTTCAGTTTCTTTTTCGTCCAAATCAATTTACTAGAAAAAAAATTATTTGGTTGTAAAACTCGTTATTTTCATACGCGAGTTTTAGAAAAGCGAGATTTCGTAACCAACCCACTTTTCACAAAAGCCAGAAGAGCTCTAAGATGTGGTCCAAAAAAGTAAGGGAGGAGAAAAGAATTACCTCTTTTACCAACGGCAGGCCAGGCAAAAATCATATTATTAGGAAATATCATAAGGCATAAGGAAATATCCAATCGTAATCCAGAAACTATTACAAAGGCGTGTAATTTATACGGAAGAAAACATTAGGAAATAGTTTAATGATCCAGAAAACTATTAAATTAAATTAAGTTATTTAATCTTTGAATTTATAAAGTTTGAATTCATAAGAAATAACAATATTTAAAATGAAAACATGGTATTTTTAATAGTAATTCTTTAAAAAAATTTGTGTTCGAAGAAAGGAATATCAGCTTTCGAAAATAGGCAACTGGTGTTCGATTATAGGCAAATTTGCGTTTTTTTAGTAATTTTTAAATAAATTTATTAATAATTTGTATAATTCAATTTAATTTAATTAGTTCGAAAGGTTATTAAATTTACTTTCGATTGATATATAAAACTAGTTATTCGGTCAAAATACACATTATTTATGACTAATTAAAGTCGCAAGTATCGTTAAGTGTTCGATTATAGGGAACTTAACCCTAACACTTCGTAAATTTAAAAAATTTTATTTGAAATATTCAAATGTGTAAAATGAAATATTCATAGTTTGTTTTATTAACTACATAGGTATTAAAAATTGTTTGTTATCTTAAAGTTTTTTAAAAAAACTACTATTTCTAAATTTAAAAAATTTAATTTCATTAGGTTTGTTCGCGTACCTACTTTTGAAAAAATTTACTAATGAGAGGTCAATTAAAATTTGAGAGGATAATTAAAAACTGTAAAGCGTATTAATTTTACTAAAAAGACGAGGAAGATTATAGTTGTCCTTGTCAACTTTTAGATACCCGTGCATACCCACTAAATGTTATTTATTTCCCTTATTCTATTATAAATATTACAACAAAAAATATAAAAAAGTAAAATAGTTAAAAAAAATTTAACTTATTATCCCATTATTTTTCCTTAAAAAAAAAAAAAAATAAAAAAAAAAATTAAATTTTTATTCATTATACCATAATTTTTGCTTAAAAACAAAAAAAAAAAAAATAGCCCACCCTAAAAGTTGGTCCGAGTGATGTCCAACTTTGCCAACTAACTTGCCCTATTACTTTACCTGCCCAGTTTTCATTTTAACCTCGTAGCTTCATTAGATTCACAGTTATCTAATTGACAACTTTGTATGGCAGCTGCCCGAAAATGGGACCGTATCATTTTGAAACTTCATATAAGTGCTCGATTCATTATATAACTAAATGTGTGTAATTTTCATCCTCGTAGTATAATCGGTTTCCAAGAAATTCATATTGGTGCAAAGAAGTTGTATGGCAGCCCCCCGAAAATTAAACCGTAACTTTTTGAAACTTCATATAAGTGCTTGCTTCATTATAAAACTAACTGTGTGTAATTTTCGTCTTCCTGGTATAATTACTTTCCTAGAAATTCATATTGGTTTAAATAAGTCGTGTGGCAGCTCCCCGAAACTTTGGTCTGGTCTTAACCAAAAAGAATAGGGAACCTCAAAAATGTCCAAAAAATGTTTTTTGTGAATTTCAAGACTCTAGCTCTAATTTTTCAATTCTATCTCTTTTAATTAATTTTTAATTCACGAATATATTAAACCTAAGCAAAATAAGCGTCATATAATCATATTAATATAATGATCATCATGATAGATAATAGTCATCATATTCATAAGATTATATCTCTTAATATCAAAATACAAAGCATGCAAAATATTACACGTATACATACCCTGACATCGTAAATGTCTTTGCGACGTCGTGAATACATTGTCGCATGATCGTAAATGTAAACTTAAAAATTTCACATTGTCTCATGATCGTAAATTCATTTTACATTGTGTTCGCGACCCATTTTCACGACGCGTGTTGTTAAATTGAGTATCGAAAATTTTTTGGAAACACAAAAATAAAATTTAAAGTTATTTGAATTTTTGTCAGTTAAGTTTTATTTTTGTGGTCATGGAAACTCTTATTACTTCACCACAGTCCAATAAATAATTGAAGAAAAATTTTTTAACGAAATTAATATCCATTTTGTCTAAATATTAATTTATACTTTTCAAAGAAAGTTTCTGTAGAAAAAATTTAAATTTTTTGACATTTCATTTTGACGCAATCAGAATTGTAAACAAAATACATTGTATTTTCGACACAATGTGTTCAAAAATTTTTACATTGTGTTATTTTCACATTGTATCAGGTTGAAGTTTTTTCACGACATTTACGATGTCACCCATACTATATTAATACATATAAATTATTTATGAAGCCATTTACTTAAAAAAAATCATTGTGTTGTTTTTTGCTTATCTTCAATTTTTTTTTAAACTACGCATCATTTAAATCATATGAAATCGTGACTCGAAATCGTTATCTACAAAAAAAAAAAAAAAAATTAATATAATTTCATGTTAAATACAAGATGCATAGCAAAATTTCAAATTTTTATATTAAAATATTGGAGTTAAAAAAGTTAGTTGTTCGAGAGCTACCCGAAGTTTTGGTCCGATCTTAACCAAAAAAAAATAGGGAACCTAGAAATTGATTGAAAAATATTTTGTGAAAATTTCAAAACTGTAGCTCTTTTAGTTTTTGAGTTATCGTGCTGACATATGGACGGACGGACGGACAGACACACATAGCTAGATCGACTCATTTTTCGATTCTGAGCCGATACGTACCCTTGACACTATATCTAGCTCATCTAGATCGATGCGTTACAAACGGAGGAGCAATTTCAATATACCCGATGTCATATATGTATGCACGGGTAAAAACATATTAGTTATCTAAATTTTCAATTTTCTTCATCATAAAGATTAATAAGGGTTTTTTTAATCCAAGAGTTTTTAAAAAAGCACATTTTCTTTATATTATGTTTCATACTGAGTTTATGATAAAAACAAATAGTATTATAATTTAGTTATTTCATCAATTCATTATAAATTATGAGTAATAGTCAAAACAATACTCAAAATTAATATTTAAATTGGAAAATATATACACTGATAACTAAGTTATTAACTGTGTGTACAAGTTTTGCAAACATACGGAAACTATATACGTACATTTTTTCAAAATTTTTTGAAAATGTGCTAAAAATTAGTGTTTGATGTTTATGATTTTGATACATTTTTACTACGAAATGTACTTTTTTTTGTGAAATGGTACTTTCCAATTATCTTAAGATCGGGATTGGGAAATGAGATTTGGAATAGTTTTTGGCAGTTATATATTAACTCTTACAGGCACAGAAAATGACAAAAAATTTTAACCCTACTTGCACGCAAAATAAAATTTTGTTTATTATTAATTTAATTCATTTATTATTTAAAAAAACATAAGAATCTGCTAGTAAACCATTGATCACTTCTCTACGAAAATGTTTATGTGATATAGACTTTCCTAGCAGCTTATAAAGGACAAACGCATTTACGATACTTGCATCTAAGAAATGAAAAAATATCCGATGCCACCATTTCTTACTTTTCCGATTTATCTTATAATTTGATTTTAACTGATCAAATTTGTCGACGAATAGCATATTTTTATTATATTCTATAATAGCTTGAGGAAAATTTACATTTATTATTTCGCCATTTCTTTGCTTTCGGTGTACATTTTCAGCTTCACAAGGATTATGGAAATTGGACAGAAAATTAACACATCTTTTATCTTTCCACTTGATCATAGATATTCCAGAATCAGAAACTTTCCAATCAATATCACCCTGTTTCATTAGTCTGTCATTTTTCATCTTTGCAAGATTTTTTCTTGAAATATTTGCAGTACCACAAGCACGTATTCCTTTATTTGTCAAATCTACAAGTAGGTGATGAGAATTGAAATAATTGTCAAAGAATAAACTGTGATTCTTTTGTTACAATCCGTCCATCAAATCTCTTACAACACGACCTCCTAAATCTTTTTCTACAATATTTTCCTTTTTACCGGTATATATTTCAAATTTATATAAATAGCCGGATTTATCTGGTAAGCACCAAACTTTGTAACCTCTTTTTATAAGGTTCCAAACACTCTTTGAAGTTTTTTGATAATTCATTGAGAAATGGTCTGACTTTATATAATTTATCAAAATTTTGTTCATTTTTTGTGGGCATGAGCACATTATCATTTAAATGAATGTGACCCAGAAGCCAACTAAAACGATTAACTGGCATGAATTGACTGATATAACTATCATGAAGATCGGAATTTCGGCTCCAATAATCCCTGTAGTCAGGTAAATGTTTTATTCCCATAAGTAAATTAATTCCCAAAAAAGCCATAATTTCTGTTAAATTTGTATGTTTGAATTTTTTTCCAGATTTTTGTTCTATTTGCAATGCATATAGATTAGTCTCAAAAACTATATCGATTCTAGGCTCGTTTATCGCAAGCAATTCATCGCGATGGAATTCATCGCAAGCAATTCATCGCAAGCAATTCATCGCGATGGAATTCATCGCAAGCAATTCATCGTAAGCAATTTATTATTATTTACTTATTTAACTCTGGAAGACAGAACAATCGCGCGATTTTTTTTTTTCTAACATTGTATATACAAACACACATATAAATATTCTGGAAAAAGCGGTAATCCTGATTTAGAATTCAACTCTAAAATCCAATATTACATTAGGTATCGGATATTCATCGAAACTTCGCGATTAATATTTCCTTGCGATGAATTGCTTGCGATGAACTTTGCTGTGAATTTATTATTGCGATAAACTAGCCGGATACCATTATATCTGCTAAAATATTCTAATTTATTAATAAATTAAAAATCTTAAAAGGAGTAGGATTCGATACTTCAGTAACTAGTTTAGTTGGTCCTGAAAAATGCTTAAAATCTTCTTTATGGTTATTGACTGCTAATAAATTATTACTCCACTGAACGTCATTTGTTAACAGTAAATTATTTAAAGGAACGTTGTCCTCAGAATCTGTAACATCTGAATTAATTTGTAAAGGGATTGTTGGATCAACTGTTTCTTCTTCTTCTTCTAAGCTCGAAACAAAATCGTCACAAATAGATTCCTGATCAGATGGAAGGTTTTCAAGTTCATCCATGATTTCTGCTACATTCAAAAATGCTTTTTCATTCATATTAAAAATGTGTAAAACTTGCACAGTGGTACAAATTAAATACCGATAAAAAATTTATAATAAAACTGTCAAATATACTAATGTTAAATTTTGTAATAATAAATTGTAATGACTGCACTAGAACAAAGTAATTTTAATATTAAAACTTTATATATTCACTTTACTATAGAAATAAAAGAGTTCTTTCTCAAATTTTTTTTTTACAAGAGAAATTAACAAAACAAACGATAATAACAGTAAACAAACGATTTATAACAAATTCAAACATGCATTACGATAAAACTACATTATACATATATGCTGTATTAAGTGGTTTATTTTTTGAGCTTTTGTGCAGGAAATGAGAAACATTTTATAAGTGGTATATTTTCAATACCACTGTGCTGCGCTTGTACAAAATAAGGTGGTACATTGTGTGTACCATAATGCCGGTAAGAGTTTTAAGTTGAATAGAGAGAATTTTGAGGGATATCAAGAAGATGAATGTTAATGCTTTTCTTAAACTTTTTAGGATGGCACACATAAAAATCACAAATTTTAGGAAATACATTAAATGGTAACTGATTCTATAATCTCTGCGTACAGGTTACAAACGACGTACAGTAAACAAATTATTATATTCCTAATAATTTGCAATCATTTAAAAACTTTTTTTTAAACTACTAATTAAGAATAATAGTCCATTATTAGCTGCCTTTTGAAATCTTTATATATTAACCACTTGAAATATTTCTTGGTATTTCTTCCAATCCGGAAAAGTTTATCAATTAAAAGTTGGATTAAATTTACCTAATTTTAGTCCTAAATTTTAAAAAGAAACAAATTAAATGCATAATAGTAATTATCAAAGAAAGTAGGTAAGTCTTTACAAAATTTTAAATATAAAAAAACGTAAAAACTCAAATTTTTTTTTTTTCAAGACAAATAAAACAAAACCTTTAATTTTTTTTTTATTTGGAAAATATAAAATGAGAAAAAGCTAAAATTTTCTTTTCAAATATAAAATTTAAAAACAAAAAGAATAAATTCGAAAAGTTTAAATTTTTATATTTTAATTTATATTGCTTAAAATTTTTATTTAACAAAGAATAAAACTTAAATATTTTAACTAATTTCTTTTCATTTATATTTTGTAAACAATTTAAATAAATTTTAAAATAAGTTTTTTTTAAGTATTTAGTAATTAGGTTAATTTCTTGTAAATAAATTTAAAAAAAAAGGAAAGAAAAATATAATGAAAAAATTGAGAAGTTAAGATTTTCCTTTTATATTTTATTTTTAAATAAATGTTTCTAAAGTTTAAATTCTTCAAATGCAAGAAATGTAAATGTAATTGTTCAATGCGGAGTAGAATAGGTAGGTCTGTTGGCATTTATCTACACATATTCTTTTCACTTGAACTTGAAATTGTCTATTTTCACATGAATTTGGGCGTTTTTCCAAAATAAATTTGATCTCTTTTGGAAAAACTCCCCCGTGTCTTCGGACGCATTAATAAAAACTAACTAATGAAAAAAAAAGTATAATTTACTAGTATTGTCCCCATTATACTCTTAAGTCAGGCCTTTAAGTATTAATTTTATAAGTTTTATTAAATCGGTGTAAAACTTATTTCAAATATCCTGATTCAACCTCTTATCCGACTCCTGGATCCTAAAAGTTCATGTGAAAAGGGGCTAAATTCATGTGAAGAGGGTGTTGATATATACATTGATTTTTAAAGCAAACTATATCAAATTTTTTATTATAAAACAGATCCCAGATGCCCAATTATTTTTAATGAGTTTTGCTTTACAAATTTTACTAAAACAGCGAAGATAAATTTTGATCCTAAAGTTTTCGAGGACCGAAGCTGCACAATGGATTTCCGCGTTATATGCTAAGTGAAAACTAGAGGCTGCTCTTTTTGAATATAGATTTATTTCACATGTTGTACAATTTAACAAGAATCCTAAGGTCCTAATCTTTAAGTGATATAAGTCCATTAAAGGAACTGAAATTGTTCGATGCATTGTAGAATACCCATTGATCTTAATCTATATAAGATTCTTTTCACCTGAACTGATCTGTTTTCATTAACCGCTAATATGTTCTATAAAAGTCTTCTAAAGATGCAAATTCTATTAAAAATTTTATTGAAGTAGATACCATTAAAAGATTTCTAATTTTGATTGGTATTGAATAAAAAAGTTTTAAGGGTAAAGTGGGGAATGCCTTTGTGAATTTCATTATATTCAAAAACCAAAGTTCTTATCTAATGTATAGCAAGATTTCTGATCTTCTATCTATATATAAAAAATTGAAAGTTTGTTTGCTTGCTTGTTTGTTTGTTTGTTTGTATGTAGTGAATAGACTCCTAAACTGCCCAGCCGATTTTCATGGAAATTTGTATATAGAGGTTTTTGGGTACGGAAAGAAATCGTGGCCCAAAAATTTTGCTCTAACGGACCGCCAAGTTGGGGCTGTGGTGCAAGTATTTAAACTTCTTTGTTCTAAAATGAAATCGGTTTGACCAATTGACTTCAAATTTTGTATACGTGATGCTCCTTGAGAATTGAATGGATACTATTAACAGTTTTGGAATTTGTTAATCCATGTCGGGTCGACGGGTGGTCAAATAAAATTTTGGGTCCAAATTTTGTTCGATTTTACGAAAATCTGCTTTGGCTAAAAAGAAAACCCCAAAAAAAAATTTTGTTGAGTTCCATTAACCCATTGCGGCCCAACAGCTATTTATAGGTTTTTTCAATACTTTACTCTAAATTCGAAACAGTTTGACCAATTGACTTCAAATTTTGTATACGTGATGCTCCTTAAGAATTGAGTTGACACTATTAACAGTTTTGGAATTTGTTAACCCATGTCGGACCGATGGTTGGTCAAAAAAAATTTTGGGTCCAAATTTTGTCCGATTTTATGAAATTCTGCTTTGGCTAAAAAGAAAGCCCCAAAAAATTTTTTATTGAGTTGCATTAACCCATTGCGGCCCAACAGCTTTTTATAGGTTTTTTCAATACTTAACTCTAAAGTAGAAACTGTTTGACCAATTTTCTTCAAATTTTGTACACGTGCTACCCTGTGAGAATTGAGTTGACACTATTAACAGATTTGGAATTTGTTAAGCCACGTTGGCCCGACGGTTGGTCAAAATAATTTTGGAAGCTAGCATTGTCAAAATTTGCGAAGTACTGCTTTGGCTAAAAAGAAAGCCTCAAAAAACCTTTGTTAAGTTTCATTAACCCATTCTCAACTTTCGGTTCAACAGCTTTTTATAAATTTTTTGGTTACTCTAAATTAGAAACGGTTTAACCGATTTTCTTAAAATTTTGTATATGTGTTCCGTTTTGAGAATGAAATTAACTCTTTTAACAGACTTGCAGTTGGTTAACACATGCCGGCCCGACGATTGACAAAAAAAAGATTTGGATGCAAATTACGTCCAATTTTGCGCAATACTGCCTTGCCCAAAGAGAAACTGTAGTTCCGTTAACCCATTGGGGCACAGTGGCTTTTTATCGATTTTTGCGTTTTCTCCTTAATTATAGGTTTACTCCTTTACTTTCTCCTATAGGAGATTTTAATGAAACTCTCATTGATTTCTAAAATATTGGGAAATTTTTTGGGAAATTTAACTTTGACAACCTTAAAGTAAAAATTTATTTTATTTTAATTCAAATAAAATTGTATAAAATTTTATATAAATATAAATCTTTTTATTTATTCTGGAATAAACTTCTAACAAAAGTACCCAAAATACTAAAAATGGTTACAATACAAAATTACTGTTATTTTATACAATTATTATTTATTTGATTTTAAGAAACGTACCAAACATGATAATACTATTATTTATAATCAAAATATATTATAATGAAAATTTAAATACCAAGGACCTTTTTTCTAAATTCATGCTATACCCTATACAAATGAACCTACATATACCTGAAAGTAAGCATGAATTAAAATTTTCAATTTAATTTTATCTGATCTTCAACGAAAGACATTATGTATGTTTTAATTATAAGTAAATACTTATCAAAGGAAATAGGTTTGCGTTAGGTATAAAATAATATTAGGTTCCTATATTAGCATGAACAAATATAAAAGAAATTTTTTATTCAAAATTAAGATGATAATTAAAATTTTGACATTTTTTAATTTAACTCATATCCGAAATTCTGAAGTTAATAAAAAAGTATTTTTAAGTTTAATATGTATAGTGAAGAATAAAAAAATTATAAATCTGAAGATATTTGAAAAAAATTTTAATTATTACTTATTTTTAATTTTGATGCGTACGCGTACTTAATTATTTTACAACATGAATTAATTTTCGATAGTCTATTGATTATTGGTTGGTCAACTGCGGAGGGTTCGAGCATAGCATTACTCTATACTTAATAAAGGTGGATGACTGAAATTTTGTCAATAGTAGTTAACTTTAATGTCCAACATCTCAATAAAATAAAGTTTATGTAGTGAAAGAGGTTCGAAGAGCTGCCTTTCAACTTATATTTTCTTTTGTACTTAACTAAAAGCCTAATATTGACATGTATTTTGTCAAAAGTAATCAACCGGATGATATAATGTCGATATTACGTCATACTGATATCCCAGAATTTGCACTGCATACTCTGCAATACTCTGCCTCGTTTTAAGATGAAAAAATAAAAAATATTATCAACCTTATTCAAAGTCATGCAGAAGTGCTTCAAGTAACATAACTGTTTCATGCCAATGCGTTTTCAAAAATCACAAAATTTCTTTTACAAATATCATAAACTCTATAATCTAAGTATCTCAGTGAGTTTAGGCACATTTCTTTTGTCCTCATTACATTTGAAAAAATAAGCATTTTGGAACAAATAACGATTTTAGTCGGCTGTGCCCCCCAAATTCAGTTCATTCGCATTTGCAACCAGGGGTACCAGAATACATTTTCTAGAAAGTCTAAAAATACTGACTTAGATGCATCAATTTTAGTCGTAAAAATTGTTAAAAAAATTTTTGAAATGTTAATGAAAGACTTGAATTTAAATTTTTTTTGGATATTAAAATATTTAATTGAAATAAAAATTTCTTAGATATTTGAAATTCTCTAATGGATTTTTTAATCTAATTGACTCAAAGAAGGTTAATAAAATTTTTAAAACTTTTTGATAGGTTTATATTTTTAGCAATTAATTGAATAACTTTTAACTCAGTTCTATTACAAATAGGAATATTTATTTGGCACAAAGTCAAAATATTTTATAATGCAATATCGTAACGTTTAGTGCTTCCATATTTTATAAAAACTAGACCATAAACCAAACAACCTTAATAAAGTAAAAATTATTTTATATGTCACGCGGTTATTTTACTAATACATTGTTCTTTGATATTCAAGTTACTTGTTCTAGTTTCAAGAGTTTGATTCTAAAATTTTAATTTGTATACCAAAAAAACGAATATTTTAATAAAATTCTAACAATTTAATTGGTTCAATTTTTATTTTATTTTTTTAATTGAGTAAAACGTGTTCTATCACAACTCTTATATTTAGATACTCTATAGAAGTATTATTGATCTATATCTTCGGAAAGTGTTCTGATATGATAAATAAATTTAAATTATTTATTTGAAAGGTATTCTAGTATTTAATAAAGATTTTTTGCAATTTAGCAAATTTACTTTTAATATTTTGTTTTTTAAAATAGTTTTTGGATCAATTAAAACGAAAATTGATTTTATTATTTTTATTTTAAATTTTAAATTTTCAGATAAGTACTTGGAAAATTGATTATTTTTAACTCTATTTTGTAACATTGTTATATTATTCTTCATAAAGTTACAAAATGTTAATATTATGTGGTTGTTTAAAACCACATAATTTTTAGAATTAATAAAATTCCTTTCTAAACCACAAACAACATCTTTAGAATTAAATTTTTTTTTTAATTAGTGGTTTTACATTAAACAGATATTTAGAATTTTTAACACAATTCCAAATTAAACATTATAAAATTAAACCTTTATTAATTTAGTATCACATTAATTTAAAATTCCAGTTAGAATTGGATTATTTATAAAGGGTGAGGTGCAATAATGTCCGAAGAAAAATGCACTTTATAAGTACAATAAGGTCTATTGGGTGTTCGAGTCTTATTGCACTTCTAAAATAAACTTAAACCCTCAGAATTTTCGGCGCTTTCAAAATTTCGCGTTGTCACCAAAGTCTCCAGCAGTCCCAGCAGTGCCTGTTAACTGTTTAAAATAAAAGCAATCATTTTCATTGTTATGGCTAACTACTGATATCATAGAAGAGGAGTCTATTAGAAGAGATTTTAGACTAGGATTCAAAAGCAGAGTATTCCTATTTTATAGAATGTTTATATATGTGTAGAATATAGATATATGAGGGATTTTGAATTAGGAGATATTTTAAACTTGGATTCAAAATCAGAGTATTCCTCTTTTACAGAATATTTATATATGTCCATATAAGGGATCCTGGGTTAAGAGAGATTTTAGAGTTTGATTCATAATCAGGGTATCTCCCTTTTCCAAAATATTTATTTGTACGCATATAAATAATAAAATCAATTTTAGAAAGAATTAAAGTCATTCGACTTCATTACCATTTTGAAATAGTATTAACGTAGGTCGATTGACTTTAATTTCCACATTTTAGTCATTTTAGTTCTTTGACATTAATTCACGTCACCATAATATAATCTTAATTTTTTAAATATACATATTAGTTTTTCCTCTTTTCGGGCTTTATTGCGTCGGGTGTTATATCATCTTACCTTTATAATGTTATAAATTATTTACATACATTTATTTTTCTATAAAGATTATATTTATAATATTATCTTAAAAAAAAATTAATTGATTTTCTTATTAAAATTTAAAAAACCTTTATTTATTTAATGGTTTTACAACCATTGGGTTGATAATTCTTGTGGTAATATAGCTCTTTATAATTTACGATATTTAGTATATTTTTCAAAATTTTAATTAACTTTATTTAATATTCTTCTTCTTCTTCTATGGCGCTACAGTCCGTTGTCGAACCTTGGCCTCTTGAATCATCCTCTTCCAGTTCACGCGATCTTGGGCAGCAGTTATCCAATTTTGCTCTTGCAGCATTGATACAGCGTCTGACTCGACTGCATCAACCCATCGATTTCTCGGCTTTCTTACTGGTCTTTTTCTATCTATTTTCCCGTTCTATACTTTTTTTGGAATGCGGGAATCTGGCATACGTTGTATGTGACCGGCCCTCCTAAGGCGTTGTAGCTTGATGTATGTCACAACATCTCTGTCGATTGTATAGCTCTGCGTTGCGTCGAAATTCTAAATTGGCCCGATCATTTTACGAAGTTTTTTTCTTTCGAAACGGGAAAGTAGGTTTGCCGTCGCTTGGGTGATCGTCCACGTTTCACTGCCGTAGCATAACACCGATCTGATAAGAGATTTGTACAGCTCAAGTTTACATTTTCTGCTGACTTCTCGAGATCTCATTATCTTCAACACAGAGTAGTATGCGTTGTTTGCCTTGCCTATCCTTCGAGTTACCTCTGATGTTTCATCGTTTCCACTTGTTATCTCGGACCCTAGATAGACAAAACTTTTTACTACTTCCACGTTGTCATCACCAAAAGTAATGTTTTGTTTCTCTCTCTGGTTACGTCTGGATACTACTAAAATTTTCGTCTTATCGATGTTTATCCTCAGACCCAGTTCTATAGCTGTTTTCTCTAACTGGATATAGCATTCTCTGACACCTGCCTTTGATCTTCCTAGTAGATTTCAGCTACCTGGGTGGTATTGAATAGCAACGTGGCATTCGGGTCAGATGGGATTTTCCTGACTATATGCTCCAGGGCAAGATTGAAAAGCATAGGCGCGAGTCCATCCCCCTGTTTCAGTCCCTGTTTGATGTTGAAGGGTTATGTGAGGTCCCCTTGGATTTTTACCCTCGCGCTTGTGTTTTGCATAGTAGCTTTAATCAATCTTACTAGCTTTGCCGGTACGCCTAGGTTGCTTAAAACTACATATAATTTTTTCCTTTGAATAGAGTCATAGGCGTTCTTAAAATCCACGAAGATTTGATGTACATCGACATTTCTTTCCCAGCACTTCTCCAATACCTGCTTCAGCACAAATAGCTGGTCCGTGGTAGACTGTCCTGGCCTGAAACCGTCTGGTATTCGCCTATGATGCTTTCGGCAATTATTTCTAAGCGGGCTTTCAAGATGTTAGTGAAAACTTTGTAGGAAGTGCTAAGTAGCGATATCCCTCTGTAATTTTTACAGTTGAGCTTGTCCCATTTTTTGTAGATTGGACATATAATACTTAGTTGCCAGTCAGCGGGTATTTTTTCTTCTTGCCACACCTTTAGTATTGTTTTATGAAGGATTTTTTGTACCGTTTCTCCTCCATTACGCAGAAGTTCAGCCGGAATGTTATCTGCACCAGGAGCCTTGTTATTTTTCAATAGCTCTATAGCATTGACCACCTCTGTTAATGTAGGTTGTCCCGTGATTTCAATTTGGGTTTGCCTTTCCACTGTGATCTGTTCTTCTTCATTTACTTCATCGTTTGGTGCATTTAGTAAGTTTTCAAAATATTCCTTCCACCTGTTCTTAATGTCATCCTCAGATGATAAAAGATTATCTTCTGCATCTCTACATAAGTTTGACTGGGCTTTGTAACCATCTCTGATGATGCGGATGTCTTTGTATGCTGCTCTGATACTATCGCGATTTTGTAAATTATCTTGGACCTTTCTTAGCGCATCGTTCTGCCATTTCCTTTTTTTCTTTCTGCAGATTTTGTCGGCCTCTCTTCTAAGTTGCTCGAAATGTAGTTGTTTAGCATGTGTTGTTCTACTTAATTTTCCTTTGTGTGCTTCATTTCTTGCGGCTACCGAATCTCTGCATTCTCTGTCATACCATTCGTTTCGAACTTTTATTGGCTGGAAACCAATAGTTTCTTCAGAAGCTCGATGCAGTGCCGTTTTTAAACTATCCCACATTTCATTTAGCTCCATGTGTTGCAACTCCTCTAGATTTAAGTTTGTCTCGATCGACGCTTTGTACTAATTTTTCACAGATGTTATATTGAGTTTTCTTACGTCCAGCTTCGTTGCATTGTGTTTCCTCAAGGCTCGTTTGGCTATGTATAAATTTTAAGTATAAATTTCATCAAGTTAGCAATATTGTTTTTTGGGTTATTGTGTTTACGAACGGACGGGCAACCCTTAATCGAGTCTGAAGAATACTATATATACTTTTCTATATCTAGCTTTCTTCCTTTTGGTGGGTACAAACATCGTAACAAAGTTAATATACTCCTAATACCTATTTCATAGCCGATGTAGGGTATAAAACGGGACTGCATCGAGAAGTAAACAAAACATTAAAATTTTCACTTTAAAATTGTGTACTTTTATTCAAGTTATAAAATTAGAGTTCTTATGTCCAAACTTCGATTGTACTATTTAAAGTACGTGCATTAAAAAAGGATTTTAAAAAAATGCAACCCACTGCCATGGAGTTCTTTATTTTTCAGTTTTGCATCAAAACTATTCGGCTGTTAAAAAGTTTTCAAATTTGCACAATGGGAACTAGTAGTCAGAGAAAATGGGTTAATAATTTTATTTCCAATTGGTATATATTATAACAAATACCCACATAGTAACCCGATAGGTTATAATTTTTTTTTTAAATTTAAAAATATATTCGTCAAAAATATATTTTTTTTTGGAATAATTTTTTAATGAACTGAATATTAAATTTTTTAATAGTATAAAATGATTATAAAACGAGGAAGAGTGTGGTAGAGTAGACTGTGTCAACTCTGGGATACCCGTATGACCGTTATATAAACATTATATCATTTTTAAACATTAATTACTTTTGGCAAAATTTCAAACATACCAGCTTTATTAGCTGTAGTTTAATGCTCATATAAAAGAAGAAGTTGTATGGCAGCTACTCGAACCCTCTGCAGTAGACCAACCAAATTTTGCAGTAACTTTGGCCATTACACTAAACTATTTTTGGCAAAATTTCAAAGACCCAGCTTCAATAGGTATAGAGTAATGCTCATATAAAATAAGAAGTTGTATGGCAGCTACTCGAACCCACTGCAGTAGACCAACCAAATTTTGCAGAAACTTTGGCCATAAAACTAAACTAATTTTGGCAAAATTTCAGACACGCAGCTGTAATAGGTACAGAGAAATCCTCATATAAAAAAAGAAGTTGTATGGCAGCTACCCGAACCCATGGACCGAAACGGCTGGATTTAAATAGCGATGACGGCTATTGCAAAAAAACGGATTTGCGAAAATTTCAAGATCCTAGCTCCTTTCGTTTTTGAGTTATCGTGGTGACGGACGGACAGACGGACGGACGGACAGACGGACAGACGGACAGACGGACAGACGGACAGACGGACGGACGGACATACATAGCTAAATCGATTTATTTTTCGATTCTGATCCGATCCATACACTTGAGTCGTAATGGCAAATTTATTATACCCTTTGGCTATATAGTCATACGGGTATAATGACATTGTGGATAAAAAAAAACAAAAACGAGGAAGAGTGTAGTAGAGTAGACTGTGTCAACTCTGGGATACCCGTATGACCGTAACATATACATTATATCATCCGGTTAATTACTTTTGGCAAAATTTCAAACATTCAGCTTTATTAGGTGTAGAGTAATGCTCATATAAAAGAAGGAGTTGTATGGCAGCTACTCGAACCCTTTGCAGTAGACCAACCAAATTTTGCAGGAACTTTGGCCATTACACAAAACTATTTTTGGCAAAATTTCAGACACCCAGCTTCATTTGGTGTAGTGTAATCCTCATATAAAAGAAGGAGTTGTATGGCAGCTACTCGAACCCTCAGCAGTAGACCAACTAAATTTTGCAGTAACTTTGGCCATTACACTAAACTATTTTTTGAAAAATTTCAGACACCCAGCTTCATCAGGTGTAGTGTAAAGCTCATAAAAAAGAAGGAGTTGTATGGCAGCTACTCGAACCCTCTGCAGTAGACTAACCAAATTTTGCAGTAACTTTGGCCATTATACTAAACTACTTTTGGCAAAATTTCAGATACGTAGCTGTTATAGGTACAGAGTAATACTCATATAAAAAAAAAGTTGTATGGCAGCTACCCGAACCCATGGACCAAAATGGCTGGATTTAAATAGCGATGACGGCTATTACAAAAAAACGAATTTGCGAAAATTTCAAGATCCTAGCTCCTTTAGTTATTGAGTTATCGTGGTGACGGACGGACAGACGGACGGACGGACATACATAGCTAAATCGATTTATTTTTCGATTGTGATTCGATCCATACACTTGAGTCTATATCTACCCCCCCTCCTTCTCTGCGTCTCAAACGTAATGGCAAATTTATTATACCCTTTGACTATATAGTCATACGGGTGTAAAAAAAAATTGGTAAATTACTGATAAATAATTGTCTAACAGAACTGAGTTCGATCCTCGTTAAAAAATTAAGTTTTTTTTTTTTTTTTTAATTCAACAGAAATAATAACAAAAATTACGAAAAAAATTTATTTATTTGGAACATTTCTTTAAAACTTTGAAACTTTCAAAAGTAAAATACTTCACTTTGATAATGCAAACTCAATAGGTATTCACAACATTTATTTAAAACAATTTTACATATACTTTTATATACATATGTACGGTATCCGGTCAGTTTACAGAAAAACAATTCACATAAAAAAAATTCACGGAAAAGCAATTCACAGAAAAACAATTCATAGAAAATGTATAAAAAGCAATTTACAGAAAAACAATTCACCGAAAAACAATTCATTATTATGTTGTGGAACTGTTACTGTTCCTTGCCTGATCCTTCGAATACTTCTTTTCATGGACACTATAGAAGGCAAATGTGGTTTAACTGCGTTCATTACTTTAGTTGAAGAATTAGCTACCACTAATTGACTGGAATCTTTAGTCAAGTCTGCTTCATCCTTTAAATGTTCAATACATCTTTTCATTATAAATAAAATTTACCTCTTTAGTTCAATAAATATTTTACCTATTTAACTATGTGATTCTTTGTTTTCTTCGTAAATAGTTTTTTATTTTAAGAAAGTCGCGCGACTTTGAAGAAATTATTTTTTTCCGTAAAATCCGTTTCTGTGAATTGAGCTTCTGTGAATTGTTTTTCTGTGAATTGTTTTTCTGTTAATTGTTTTTCTGTTAATTGTTTTTCTGTGAATTGACGCGAAATCCATATGTACATGATTAGGCATATTGAGTAGATACTTTAAGAACGTTGGCAACAAATATTTCGATTTGAATCTCAACAAAGGTTGTGAAACTAAATACATACATAACTTAGCATCATTATACCCGTATGACTATATAGTCATTATACCCGTATGACTATATAGTCAAAGTGTATAATAAATTTGCCACTACGTTTGTGACGCAGAGAAGAAGTGGAGGTACATATGGACTCAAGTGTATGGATCGGATCAGAATATAAAAATAAATCGATTTAGATATGTATGTCCGTCCGTCTGTCCGTCCGTCTGTCCGTCCGTCCGCACGATAACTCAAAAACTAAAGGAGCTAGGATCTTGAAATTTTCGCAAATTCGTTTTTTTGCAATAGCCGTCATCGCTATTTAAATCCAGCCATTTTGGTCTATGGATTCGGGTAGCTGCCATACAACTTCTTTTTTTATATGAGTATTACTCTGTACCTATTACAACTGCGTGTCTGAAATTTTGTCAAAAGTAGTTTAGTTTTATGGCCAAAGTTTCTGCAAAATTTGGTTGGTCTACTGCAGAGGGTTCGAGTAGCTGCCATACAACTTCTTATTTTATATGAGCATTACTCTCCACCTACTGAAGCTGGGTGTCTGAAATTTTGCTAAAAATAGTTTAGTGTAATGGCCAAAGTTTCTGCGAAATTTGGTTGGTCTACTGCAGAGGGTTCGAGCAGCTCCCATACAACTCCTTCTTTTATATGAGTATTACACTACATCTAATGAAGTTAGCTATCAGAAATTTTGCCAAAAATAGTTTAGTGTAATGGCCAAAGTTACTGCAAAATTTGGTTGGTCTACTGCAAAGGGTTCGAGTAGCTGCCATACAACTCCTTCTTTTATATGAGCTTTACACTACACCTAATGAAGCTGGGTGTCTGAAATTTTGCAAAAAAATAGTTTAGTGTAATGGCCAAAGTTACTGCAAAATTTAGTTGGTCTCCTGCAATGGGTTCGAGTAGCTGCCATATAACTCCTTCTTTTATATGAGCTTTACACTACACCTGATGAAGCTGGGGGTCTGAATTTTTGCAAAAAATAGTTTAGTGTAATGGCCAAAGTTACTGCAATTGCCATACAACTCCTTCTTTTATATGAGCATTACTCTACACCTAATAAAGCTGAATGTTTGAAATTTTGCCAAAAGTAATTAACCGGATGATATGTATATGTTACGGTTATACGAGTATCCCAGAGTTGACACAGTCTATTCTACTACACTCTTCCTCGTTTTTACTTAAGATGCGCACAGTTCAAAAATTTTTAAATAATGAAAAAAAAGAAAAACAAAAAAAAAATAAAAGAAAAAAAAAATAATTTTTTTGTTTTATTGGTTAGTGCATCGAGTCTTACTAGTAAAATTTGATTGCAACGAAACCGGTTTTTTGTGAATACAAGAAATACGAAACCGGTTTTGGTGTATACAGAATTTTCACCGATTACGTCAACATTACGTCAAAACTACCTCAATGCAACAGATGATACTACCCATGTGGCTTGGCTGAATATTTGGATTGGAATGATTTTTAGTTTTGAAAAACAAAATAATTTCGGAACAATTTTGAAAACATATTACATAAGTATGTATGTATGTATCTGATAGGTATACATATCTAACCGGTAGATACCTACATAGTGTTATACTAGACGTGGAACATTATTTATATGTGCAAAAATGCATTCAGAATGATAGATACAGATACCTATTAAATATTAAACAATTTTATTTAAGTTTAGTATACCTAGATAAAGATTTTATCAAATACTTATAAATATGGAATATTCGTAATGTGTATACCAATTTGTGATACAGTTTAATAAAATTTAAATTAATTTAGTTAAATTTACTAGGAGGCATAATTTTAATAATCGGATTTTAGTATTAATGAATTGGATCCAACTTGAAAATAGTCAAAATATTTAAGTGTAAAAAAATTAAAATAAAACTAAAAAGTATAAAATAAAATAAAATAAAAAAATATATTTTTTTCAATATATACTTTTATTAAATTAATACTAGCCCTATCTAAAATGTAGAAAATAAAAAATTGAAGGTAGATCTTGGGAGTTTGTTACTGTTTTAATATAAAAGTAAATTGCTGGTATAAGAAACAGTTCTTTTAATGTTTGAAAATTTTTAAGCATTTAAAATTATTTATAATTATGCATTTAAAAGTGTTTTAATATAAAATATAAAAGTAAATTGGTGGATTAATTTTAAGAAGAAGAAGAACTATCTTGCATTTCAGCAATTTACTTTGATATTTTATATTAAAACACTTTTAAATGCAAAAGATCTGTAGTACTTTTTAGTTGTCCAAAAATTGCACTTTAATGATGACATCAGCATTACAATAGTTTATATCTGAATATGTAGCACTCATTATTCTCTACTATGTATAGTGTAGTCGTAGAAAATGGGTTAATATTATTAATATAGTTTTAGTAGACCCTTATGAAATAGTACTATAAATACTCTTATTATCATCAAATTCGTCTTCAAAATTCATTTTGTTTAAATTATGAAATTTCAAATATAAAACTGATTTAAGAAATAAAATTTAATTAAATTCAAGTTCCAAAGTAAAGTCTACGATAAGCATTAGTATTAGATTTAAATTTTTATACCCATATGACTTTTACGTTTGGGACGCAGAAAAAGGGGAGGGGGGTAGATATAGACTCAAGTGTATGGATCGGATTGGAATTGAAAAATAAATCGATTTAGCTATGTATGTCCGTCCGTCCGTCCGCCAATCCGCTGTCCGCACGATAACTCAAAAAATAAAGAAGCTAGGATTTTGAAATTTTTTCAAATTCGTTTGTCATCTCTATATAAATTCAACAATTGTGGTCAACGGGTTCGAGTAGCTGCCATACAACTCCTTCTTTTATATGAGCATTACACTACACCTAATAAAGTTGTATGTTTGAATTTTGCCAAAAGTAATTAACTGGATAATATAATGTTAATATTACGGTCATACGGGTATCCCAGAGTTGACACAGTCTACTCTACCACACTCTTCCTCGTTTTTACTAAATTTTATAATTATTGTAATTTTTTTTTAATAAATAAAAAATCTTATTTATGACACAATTTTATTTTGTTCAACTTCTCTTTGACACAATACCAGATTCGTTTTCTTTTTAATTTTTATCTTTACAAATGAGTGTAAGATTAAGCAACAATTTTCCCCTTTGAAATATAGAAACCTTAAAATCAATTTTTTTGGTATCATCATATTTGGAGCATCCATACGATATGTTTAAAAAAAAAATTGTTATTTGATATTCATTTTATTAAAAGAAGCCTGAAGATGCAAGTTGAAAGAAAATTAAATACCCTTTTGAAAGATACAAAGTACGATGGTGTTAGGTAAAGCTATATACAGCATTTAATGAAATTTTAAAGGAATTTTTAACACTTTTATACAACTTTAACAATTTTTATATTATATACATAATGTAATTTGAACCATTTAAAAATTAAAAAAATTTTTTTACAGATTTAAATAAAAGATACTTTTCTTTTTAATAGATTGACAAATTCTTGAAGTATTTTTTATTACTTAGGAAAAGATCTTGTATTAAATGATTGTGTGAGAATTTAGTAGCAAGTGCAATTCATGTAAGTATAATAATATTATTAAAATATAACTATTATAATACATACATAACTTCTACAAGAACTTTAATGATACACAATATAAAACTTTTAATCAAGATAAAATTCGAATTTAACTTAACTCGTATTTAGGTAAATAGTTTTAAAATTAAAAAACATGTTTAATATTATTTTTAATGAAAATTTTATTTAACTTTTTAACTATTGGTAACTGTAAATCCATTTTGATAAATCATCCTAATATTATAATTTTAAGATAAACGGTTTTTAATTAGTATGTATATAACTTACCGAATCATAACAGAATAGAATTAATAAATTTATAGAATTACAAGAACGAGAAAACAACATTTGTTCAAAAAGAGATGGCAAAACTTCCGCAAAGGGGTTGTGAGCTATCAAGATGACGTCATCACATAACGGTACTAAATATCTCAAAGTTTCCAAATATATATACCATTAGTGGCGATGGCGCCATCTAGTGGTCGAAAAATGCATTACAAAATGTTTCTAAGATTTTCTAGCATTTTTATTAAAATGTTATATTTTTCCTGTTAGTCCATAAACTGGAACCAACATCTTACAATATTGTAAGGCATGATATTGTCTTTCATAAACATCTTGTTTCATCTGGATCGGTGCAACCATTTTTGAGATATTGCAATTTAAAGTGAAAATTTAAAAAAAAAAAAAAAAAAAAAATCAAACTTTCAAAAAAACTACTATAACTGTGAAATTTTCAAAAACACCCTGTATTATTATTATACCATTAGAAAGGTCTCTTAAAACTCTTTCCAACGGTATATAATAAGTATGGCATATGTTGACAAAGAGCCCCACCAGAGAACATAAATGCAAAAATGACGCAACAATTTTATTAAAAAATACATTTTCATACTTTATTTGTCATAAATTTATTTTGCCTTTTTGGCAAATTTAAAAATGTAAGAATGCATTTTAGGTTTGTATACAATATTGAGTTTGGTTCTGACAATTTGTTTTGAGGGATTTTGGAGGTGACAACCTCAAAGTTTTAAAATTTTTTTTATTTAAATATGTATGTAAAAATATAATTAGAAAGGCCCTTAGGCTACAAAATCAGAAGTAATTTTATTTGTGAAAATAGAAGCAATTTAATTTTCCAAACTTTTTTATTTAAATAGTTAGGAAGGAGTTTTAGAGTTGGTTTTCTAAAGCAGGGTTTTACGCTTTTTCCAGAATATTTATATATGTGTATATGTAAGATTCTCAATTAGGAGGGATTTTAGAGTTGGATTCAAAAGCAGGATTGCCCCCTTTTCCAGAATATTTATATTTATTAATTAGGGTTGATTATTTTTTGTATGAAATAGCTATGCCGAATTCTCATACCATTCTTTTCATTATAGTGTTGGATTCAAAATCTAGTTTCAATAATTGAGTTAGCGGGGGTTCGGGGGCGGCAGCCCCCGTAATGAAAATATAATATTATTTAACATGTTTTATTACAGTGTATTAAAAAAAATTAGGAACTTATTAATTTTTTGAATGAATTAGGTATCCGAATTCTTATACCATTCTTTTCATTTTAGTGTTAGAATTTGTATCAATTTTACTATATGGCTTTATTTCGTAAAATTTTAGAAAATGATATGGCTTTATTTCGCATTCGAATGCGAGCAACCTGTTCGCCCAACCAACGAAAGGGCCCAACGAAAGGGCTAAATAAAACGTTATACAGGTTGTTGGAACAGTATAAGCGTAATTTTATATCCAACTCAAAACCCTGTCAATCTTCAAAATCTTAGTATATAAATATTCTGGAAAAAGCGTATAATTCTGACTTTATAACCAACTCTAAGGTCCTTTCTAATTATACTTTACATACATATAAATACCTCAAAAATCTTCTAAACAAAACCCAACTCAATATTGTATCAAACTATAAAGTACATTCTTAAATTTTAAAATAAATATTTCAAATGGAAAACAAAAAGGCAAAATAAATTTATGACAAATAAAGTATGAAAATGTATTTTTTAATAAAATTGTTGCGTCATTTTTGCATTTATGTTCTCTGGTGGGGCTATTTGTCAACATATGCCATACTTATTATATACCGTTGGAAAGAGTTTTAAGAGACCTTTCTAATTGTATAATAATAATACAGGGTGTTTTTGAAAATTTCACAGTTATAGTAGGTTTTTTGAAAGTTTGATTTTTTTTTTTTTTTTTTTTAAATTTTCACTTTAAATTGCAATATCTCAAAAATGGTAGCACCGATCCAGATGAAACAAGATGTTTATGAAAGACAATATCATGCCCTACAATATTGTAAGATGTTGGTTCCAGTTTATGGACTAACAGGAAAAATATAACATTTTAATAAAAATGCTACAAAATCTTAGGAACATTTTGTAATGCATTTTTCGATCACTAGATGGCGCCATCGCCACTAATGGTATATATATTCAAAAAATTTGAGATATTTAGTACCGTTATGTGATGACGTCATCTTGATAGCTCACAACCCCTTTCCGGAAGTTTCACCAAAGAGATTATCTGAGATTAAGAGTAAAATACGATTTAATAAAGAAAATAATTTTTACTTAAAAAATATTAAACTTAATCAAACTTTGTTTTGACAGCAACATTGTGAACTAACTCAAATTTGAAAAAATTAGATATGATTGAATTTAGTTTGCAGTTATTTCAAATCCTAGAATTAATAATTTATTTTGGGTCTTTGGAGGCATTCAACTCAAATAAAGCTTGATTTTGAGTATCATTAAATAAAAATTGGTAATGTTGAAGCAAAGTTGGCGTTTTACCAATTCTGAATACCATTACTTTACCAGGACAACCAGTACTTAACGGGTACATGATACTTTACCAAAAAAAAAACCTCGAAAAAAAATTCTCCGAAAAGAAAAATTCAGAATTTTAATTCTGTAAAAATAATCCCGAAAACAAAATATTGAAAACCAAAAATTGTGAAAACCATAGGTATTGTTACCTAATTATTAAAAAAAATTTAAGAAGGATTTGAGAGGTGGATACAAAGTCAGGGTTCTAATAAGTTGTTTAGCGGGGATTTGGGGTGGCAGCCCCCATTATTTTAAATGTTTTCTTGTTAACTTATTTTTTGTAAAAAAAGGTTAGGAAGGATTTCAGAATTGGATATGCTGCTTTTTCCAGAGTATTTATGTTTGCCTTTTACTAAATATGTATGTGTATTTAACTTTAAGTTTTTTTTCGGAATTTCGTACCCAACCTGAATAAGGTATCATAATTCAGGATTTTGATATTTTCGGGATTTTTTTTGGAAAATTTTAAGCTATTCTTTTTATCAATACCGACTGTAGTTTACCAAATTGTGCTACAATACTTATTGATACTGGTAGAACTGGTAAGTACTGGTTTGTACTGTTTGTACTAGTGAAGTAATGGTAACTTATTTTATTTAATGGTAACTGTATTTTTTCCAGTAAAAGTGCTGATAAAAAGAAGTACATTATACCATATATTTTTATCATATTTTGTAATTTATTTCGAAACCGTTTTCTTTTTATGTTTTAACTTCCTTTTTTTTTTATTTTATTTTTTATAACATAACATAATATAATAATTTATAAGTAATTAAAACCACATAAATATAATACCTATGTTCAAGAATTCTCAAGAAATAAGATTTTAGAAGTATTCCTGTAATGCTACTGCAGTTATCAGAAGGCTTGTAAAATTAAATTGGCCAGAAAAATTACTGACTAAACTTTGTTTGTTTCCTATAATTATCGTAAATATTGCGATATTCTTCTGTGAATTATAAGAATCAATTAAAATTTTTTTTTATTTTATTTATTTATAAGTAATACCACATACAATATTATAAGCGATTTTTCAGGTGTGGCGTAACCTGTATATTTATTGTAGATTGTGATATAAACTTTTATGATATGAATTATAAATTATAATTATAATATTTTTTTATAGATATGATCTAGCTAGTGTTTGAACTCAAAATCTTTCGTTCGAAAGCCCGACTTACTAACCGTTATTTCCGTGTCTGGTTTTATTATTTTGCACTCATCTTAAAAATTATTTATTTGAACAGGTGAGAAACATCAAATAATATTATTATGAGATATTTGATATCTTTTAAAATTGAGTGTTTCTGATAATATTTATTTTTATTGTTTTGTTTGTAATGCCTATGGGTAAAAGAATATTTTCACAATTAATTTTTGTATTTGTTTTTTTGATTTATTGTCCTTTTTTAAGAATAATATTTAATACTTATCTCCAAATAACTTAAAGATCGTAGACATTTATTAAATTTGGTTTCATCACATGTTTCGTCGCATGTTCAAAGAAATTAAATAAAAATTCAATTAAGTTATATAACATAATAACGATATACAACATCATATGCCTTGTGTTTACAAATTATACTAATTATTACTAATTGGCTATATAGTGTTACTGATAAAAAAGATAATATGATAGTTAAATGTTTGGTGAAAGGCAATAAAATAAAAAATTAATTCGTATGATATATAAATGTGGTGAAAAAAATCATTAGACTTGAAATAATAAAATATTTACTGTGCACATATAATAGGATCTGATTTTTACTAGATTTAATTAATTTAAGTGAATTCAATGGCTGGAATTGTGTTTGAAAAGGCAAGAAATACATAATAACTTAAAAAAAAAACTGATGCCTGAAACCCGAAAGAATATTTTCTTCAAATTAATAAACTAATTACAATTATTGTACTCGCAATTTTAAACAACTTAATACATTTTATAAATTAAACTATAATTATATTTTATTATAAAAACTTATTTGTGTGTTCGGGGATCAAATCCTCATTCCCTAAGTTAATACGCCAGATGCATAACCACTACTCTAACAAGTATGTTTGTACTTTTTCAAAAATGTTCTTTTAAATTTACAAATTTTGCAAGTATTAGGATGATTTCTATGTATTTATTTAATCATAAACCATAAGGTACCAGGGTACATAAATGGACCACGTAGCTGTAACACGTATCTGACTAAGGTTTTAATAAGACACCTTTTGTTTTTGAAAGATTAATGTCCTAGTAACCATTATGCCAACTGTCGGATGGCTTGATTTGCTGTTTTATATTAACAAAAATTATACATATATAGATAAAGCAAGTAGAACAAAAAATGTCAATAAAAAATTCTCTTAATTTTTTCTTAAAACCATTGCCCCATATGCTATCTCTTTCTCACTAATGCTTTTTTGCACTAGTTTGTCTTTATAGTTTTTCTAGGTATCAAAAAATACGTGGAATATGTAAAAATAATAAGATTATTAAACTTTAATGTTAAAATACGAGCTAATATAGAAAAATTTTAAAAACAACCTCTGTTTTCTTTTATTTTTTATTAATTTTTTCAAATAAAACTTATTTACTAGTTATAATTTTTTATACCCAATATAGAATTTTGATTTTGCCGACTGTATCAAACCAATTTAACCAAGTATCAAACTATTAATATCGTCGTACAATATTTGAGTTATTTTTTTTTTTTTTATGAAGATGTGTATGTAAATGAATGCAATATTGCCATATCATTTGCATGATTAAAAAATTAATTTTTTTTTTTAATTTAAGTTTTAAAAACTTCAATATAAAATCAATTTTAATTTTTTAGAAATTTAAAACTGATTAGTACAACTGATTAGTCATTCGAGTACAAACACTGTAGAAGTACGTACTAAATACGCGTATCAGTTAAGTTAAGCTAATTTAGTTAAATTAAAAGGAAACTAAAAATAAAAATTTAAAATATTTAACCAAAACGCTCTAAATCATAAAATAAAATTAAAAAATATATTTTATAAATTTATAACTGATTAGTAGTTTTAAGAATTTTAACAAATAATTTTCGTTGTTGTATTAATATTTTATATTTTAAATTATAATATTTATATAATATAAGTTATATTATAATATGAATTATAATTAAATTATAATATAAGTTATACTTTAAATATTTTATATATTCAAAAAATAATTTCCAAATCTTACATAACTTTTAGAAAAACTAATTCTTTAAAGTTGTAATATGTAAGTTTTTAAAATCTTATATGTTGATAAATCAGGAAATTACATTCGTCTTTCAATATGGCAACACCAAAAATTATATAAGCTTTTTAATATACAATATGATCAACAGACGTGTTGATCAAGTCAAGTGTATTGAAATGTATGTTTATGTTTATTTACATATGTGTTTATATTTTAATATGATTTTATGTTAAAAAAAAAACACTGAAAGATGGTGTTGGTAAATTTTTCATAGTATTATTTTCAATGGTTGGGATTTTATATTTTAACCCTTGGTGGCTTGTCGTATCATTATGAAATTACCTATTAAAATGTTTCTAGTTTCAAAAGGGTTAAAAAGTTAAAGCCGTTAAAGCCAAAAAGTTTTAAAAGAAAAATTCAAATTTGAATTTGAGCGGTAAGTTGTCGTTTTATTTTCATAAATTTTAAGTAATAAATTAACATCTATATATTGCTTTCTTATACGAACCATAGATGCATATAAGATGTTTCAAAATATAAAACCAGATTCCCGTAAATCAGAAACAACCTGCCTTATATGTAAAAATAGTAGGCGGAATTTTGATGGAAGATTCTACAAATTTCCGAAGGAAAATAGTACCATGTTTGATATCTGGATATCAAAATGCAAGGTAAGTATTCAAAATTTAACTAAAACTCAAATATTTGTATGTGAAAATCATTTCGAATGAAAATTCTTGGGAAAAATACTTAAAAAGGGTGCAATTCCTACTATAAATTTACCAGATACAAATGCAAGTATGGAGTGTATCGAAGAAATTCAACAAACAAAAGTGAAGAAAGTAGTGAATTGGAACCTTTCCGAAACAAAAAGGAGAATTTGAAAAGTAAATTACAAGAGTTTTTGATATTTAAAAAAGAAAATATTAGAACATATAAGCCTTACACAATAGATAAAACCATTTAGTTATTGCCGATGAGTATTTTCAAGAAGAATCACCTGTTGTTTTGGAAAAAATTTTTGTAAGCATTGTTTAAAATTTCAAAAAAATGAAGCATATTACAGAAGAAAATATTCTACAGCACGAAAAGCAATCAGAATGATTAAACGAAGAAATCTAAATTTAAAAAGTAAAATTAATTACCTTAAATCACAAAATAGAATATTAAAAAATAAAATGAATAAATACATAAATAATTCACTAAAAAGTTTGATGAATGGAAAATTTGATTTACAAACTAATGCGGAAACTTTTTTGAAAATAAATTTTAAAACCGAGCGGAATTGGACTGCTGAAGAAAAAAACATAGCTCTTAATATTCATTTTAATTCTCCTAAAGGATATAAGTATTTGAGATACGCAATTAAAGTCAATTTGCCACATGTTGCCTCTCTTAATAGGTGGATACCAATTAAATATTTAAACGTAGGTTTAAATGACACAAATATAACTGAATTAAATATAATTTTTTCCAACATGGATAAAATGTCAAAAGAGGCAGTAATAATTTTTGATGGAATAGCTCTAAGACAAGACTTAAGCTATAATAGTGCATTGGATGAAATTAGTGGCTTTTTAGATTACGCATTTAAAAGAACAAAAGATGTTGCAAAATATATTTGTGTTTTTTTGGTGAGAGGATTAATTAAAAATTGAAAATATGTGCTTAGTTTTTATGCCACTGATACACCTATAAAGGCTGAAGACTTAGAAAGGTTATTATTAACTAATTTGCACGCAGCATTTAAATTAAATCTAAATATACGTGCAGTAATATGTGATCAAGGTACCAATAATAGAAAATGCTTTAAAAAATTAGGAGTTACAAAAGAAGCCCTAATTTTTTATATGATTTTAATGGAACTAAAAAAATAATTTTTGGATTATTCGATCCAATATATCTTATTAAGTCTCTTCGAAATACACTCTTAAAATATGACGTTAATACCAAAGATGGTCAAGTGTCATTCAAAATAATTCGATCTTTATATTTGCATGAGAGCGAGAATACGAAAAAAATGTGTCCAAAATTGACGACAAAGCACATAATTCCAAATAATTTTGAAAGGATGAATGTTAAATTGGCAACTCAAACCTTTAGCAGTTCTGTTGCTGCTGCTATTAAAACATTAATTTCATTGAAATATTTTAACTCCAGAAGAGCTGCTGCTTCATCCACAGCTGAATTTATATATAAAATAAATAATTTGTTTGATTGTCTTAACAGTAAAAAACTGTATGATAAGAATTCGTATCGAAGTGCATTGCAACAAAATAATAAAATTGTTCAGTATTTATTAGAAATGATTACATATTTTAAAGAAATAAAACCAGTAAGATCCACGAAAATTTATTGCATAGATGGCATGATTCAAACTCTTACTGGCATTACAGAATTAAGTACCGATATATTTTCGTCTTATGATCAAGCTGAGTGTTCTTATTTATTATTAACGAGACTTAATCAAGATGTATTGGATTTATTTGCTTTAGTACGATATCGAAATGGGTGTAATAATAATCCATCTGTAATGGAGTTTTGTAATATATTGGCAAAAATAATGTCAGTAAAGTTGATAAATCATAAAATGGAAAATGGCAATTGTGAAGATGATGATGCAGAATTTCTCTGTGAAGATTTAAAGGAGTATAAAATAGAAGAAATTAGTTCCGAATCTAATGATGAAGTTTCTAATAAAATTGACAATCAAGTAACAGATATAATAGTTGATTATTATGATGAAGAAAATTATGAAAATGAGTCAAACAAAAACAATATTATGACATGCAATGCTGAAAGATATATATGCGGATATATAATATTTAAATTAATGAAAAAGATTTCTTGCAATATATGTAATGCGTCATTCTTAAAAAAGTCTGATGATATACTGTCACTAGATTCTGAACAATTTTTGTATCAAAAAAATTATAAAAACGATTCTGATATTTTTTATTTGAAAGCTCCAACAGAAATTATATTTGGAATCACACAGTTTCACATAAAAATATTTGACAATTACTTGATTGAAAATTGCAATTCTAAGAAAATACATAAAAATATTATGTTATTATGTTTGGATGTTACAAAAAAGTCAAAAAAATATTGCAGATGATTCGATGAAAATGATAAATACTATGATCACAAAATAAAATTTTTGGATCTATTGATTGTCCTTTTACTAAAAAAGGAGGCTAAGTGGTTAAATCAAAAATTAGTATCTGATAAAAATGAAAATAAAAAAGCAAAGAAAGCTGGAAAAGTTAATAAAAAATTAAAAATTATTAAAACATTATAATTTCCCAACAAATTTTTAGTAGATTAGGTTTTCAATACTTTATACAGAGACATAAAATTAAAATTTTACAATAATTTATTTTTTATTTATTTAAAATTTTTAAAAATTTTTAATTTATCTTTTTTTTCCACGCCCTTCAACTTTTCACCGGAGAATTGAACCTTGAAGTGGAACAGATGGATCAGCTTTTGTTAAACAATGAAAAATATTAAATAATTTATTTTTGTTTATTTTATTACATATTTAATTTTGTTATGTTTACTAGAATTATATTTTACGTTTGTTTTGTTTTTATAGTTTTATATTTTAGTTTGTACATAGATTCTTTGTTTTAAGTACCTACATAGTGTTACTATAGCTGTTTATAATTTTTTTAATTTCGTTTTTTTAATGGGTTTTTTATGCCGAATTGAACATTTTTCATTTTATTTATTATATAACTTCAATTCGACTTTTTCCCTTTTCTAAAAATATAAAATGAAAATTGAATTTTAAATTGATTGTGTTTTTATTTTTTAATTAAACCAAATTTTTCAAATATTATTTTACTTTTCCCATTTCACCTATTTAATTTTATTTCTCAACAAGTATTCAATTTTATATACGATGTACGGAATTTTAATTGTACACACTAAATATCCAATTTTCATTCTGTTTAAATTCCTAAATTTAGTCTATTCTAAAAAATTCATTTGAAAGCAAAAAAGAAATTCGTTTGTCTGCTCTTCGCTATGATGTTATATTATTTCAATACGTAAAGAGGTAAAATGAATATTTTAAAAAGAAAAATTTGATTGAATATTAGAAAAATAAATATTTATACATACATACATAATATAGCGTATTATTTATATTTGATTAAGTTAAGCCAGTAGTTAAATATATGTATATTTACATTGGTATTTGGTATTATCAGTATTATATTGAAACACACAAACACATTAAAAAATAAAATGAATTTACCATCTCTATAACTTTTTTTTACTTTTCTTTCTTTTTGTTTTAAGAAAATAATAATAATATAAAACAATGTGTAGAATGAGAAAGGTATATGTTTTTTCTAATGTATAATATCGTTTTTACTCTTTCGTGGGGCATTGGATTTTACAAAATATAGTGAGAGATTTTTTGTTCTACTTGCTTTACCTATACTAGTATCGCCCTTTGCTCGAAATTCGAGCTTTTTGTGCTTTTAAATTTACATAAAAAATCCGTTTTGTGTAATTTATATTAGAATAATATTACACGAAACTAATTTTTTTTTCCTGTACATAATAAAATGTATGGCAACAATGTTGTCAACAATTCTTGCGTTTGAAATTTGCTTACAAAAAAAATTTATAATTTTTTTCAATTATAAAAACATTTTTAAGGATTTTTTAATTTTATTCCTGTAGCTTAACGCGCTATAAAGAGAGTATAATTTTGTACACTTATTACACAAAAAAAGCGATTTACATTCTAAATTTTATTTTAAATCACAATTTTAAGATTTATAACATATCTACAAAGATTTAAAAAAAAAAAAAACTAATCAATTAAAAAATTGATAAATTTTTTCTCCCCTTATTCCGTTTAAAAATTTAGTAGCTACATAGGCAAATAAGCACTACATTTCAATTATAAAATCTGAAATTTTTACTACAAATGTATATACATATACAAAAAATGGTTCTGAATTCTTTACTTTACTTTATATTATGCCTATTTGTCTAGAAGTAAACTACTCTTTTTACATCTGCCTCTTGAAAAAGAGTAGATAAAAGGAGTAGATAATTAAATATTTATTTTAATTTTTATCTAAATTAAAGCATACGACATACAATTTTTATACGGCAGTACGTCAATATGTCTATCTATATACCAGTAAATTGATACGCGCGTACACACAAAAATATTTATTTGAATGTTTTAATTTAGTACAAAAAAATTTATTAATTTCATATAATAGGTATATTTTGAATTTTTTTCAATATAAGATATTTTTTAAAACATAATCTTAGAAATATAAGAAAAAACAAATACCATTTGTCAATATGTAAATTTGTAAATTTTAAAAATCTAATTACAGTACATCGCGTTACGCGTATTTAGGTTGCTCTCATGTAAATTCATGTACCTATTTATTTGTAAATTTTTTGACAGAAATTATACGCCAACTTTTATTTCAGTTGGAAATTATTTTTTAGTTTTTTTTTGCGAACATATTATAGGTATTTTCAATTATTTTGCAACATCAGAAAAAACAATTACAATATTTTTCTACGCTTTGTCAAATTTTAAAATTTTAAATTCCGAAGTACAGTACATAACATACCTACTTATTTCAAAATTTTTTTAAAGAAACTGCACGCCGTACGCATTTATTCTGGTTGATCCCTAAAGAACACATAATTTTTCTTAAGAAATGTAATTTTTTTGTTTCTGCAAACATATAGGTATTTAAATTATAATTTGAATTATTTTGAATATATGTATACATTACATATATAGAGGTATTTTTAAAAACAATATTGTTTTAAAATATTTTATTTTTGGAACAATAACAACATAAGAAAAAACAATAACATTTTGATATGCTTTGTCAATTTTAAAAAATCGAGATACAGTAAGTTATTCTCATGTAATATCATGTACTTACAACTTTTTGTTAGCAATTATACACCATAAGCGTTGATTTTGGTTAGGCCCTAAGGAACAAATCATTTAAATTACAAATTATTTTTTTAAGAAAGATTTTTGATTTTTTACAAACATATTTTATAACAACTTTTGTTATACATTTCTCATACGTAAAGGCAACTACAGAATATATTTCAAAAGTGGGTTATTTTATTATTAATCGCTTATAACGACCATGAAGAGACAGAAAATATTCGTCGTAATAAATAAATGTTGTTTTAAAAGAATGCTGTGAATTTTGAAAAATTAGTATAAGAATTGAACATTATAGAATGTGCTAATTCTAGAATGGGCACTTAAAACTCATTTGCTAGATTTTTATTTGATATGTCAGCCTCACCCCTATGTATACTGCTTTTTCTTCTAATGAAATTTTTTTTGTATTTTTGATGCGTTATTATGATTTTTTTTTTTATATTCAAAAATATATGTAAAAATACTAAAATAATCAACAAGCAACATTATTAGATATAAATAAAAGAAATATGAATGTAATAAACAACTTACATTTTTAGACAAAATTTAATTCATTGGCAAAAAGTGTTACGTTTATTATAATTAAAATTGAACAGAGTTCGTTATAAATGAAACTACTGTATAAACCAAATGTATTGCTTTCATTTCGAACAGAACTCATTTTTGTTTTAAAAAATTAAGATAAAGAAAAAAAACAAAAACAAAACAAAAATTTTTAAAAAATTTCAATCTCGTTGTTTGTTGAACATTTGAACTAAACAAAAAAAAGAAAGACATAAGTCGGTGCATATAATAGTTTGATTGAGCTGCGAGTTACAACCGAAAATGAATTACTTTTACTCAGAAAGTCGGCGCATAATATTAGAGTCATAAGCCTTAACTTTTAACAACGTGACCGTTAAATTCAAATTAACGTTAAATTAAAGACGGGTTTTCACCTGAAAAAACGCAATATTCTAAAACGAAATATCATTGTCCTATGAAAACAAAAAAAACCTTTCTTTTGGTTGTTGTTTCACTAAAATTGGTCTTATAGTTTACCCTAAAAAGGGATGTTTATGTTTGTATGGGAAAAAATAAGCCGATTAAATATAATGATATGTATAACTTTTGATATTAACTACTGGAAATAATAATTATTGCATATTTTTAGGATGAAATTTTTTCGTATCAATAATTTTAGGAATTTAAGAACAGTTTTTATAATATACGGCGCTTTAAACCAATTAAAATGTATAAAATCATTTAATTAGGGTTTTATTAAAAGTAATAGCTCCACACAAGTTCGAGACCCTTCAACTCAAAACACGAATTTTAAAATTTTGCAATTACCAATTTTCAAAATAATATTCTTGAAATCTGGACTTTGTTCGTCGTAATAAATAAATGTTGTTTTAAAAGAATGCTGTGAATTTTGAAAAATTAGTATAAGAATTGATTGACCCTTCAACTGAAAACACGAATTTTAAAATTTTGCAATTACCAATTTTCAAAATAATATTCTTGAAATCTGGACTTTGTTTTGGTTTATAATTTTAATGATTATTTTTATTAAATTTTATCCATGTATTTATTACATATTAGAAAATCCATGTATATCTATTTACATTAGAATATCCATATACCATTATTTTATCCATGTATAAGTTTTAAAGAAAAAACTTAGAATTAAAAATGCTGTAATTGACAAGATTAATATTCAATCCTTGACTACAGAAAATATATTTTTATTACAGGAACAATGTAAAAAAAAAAACAGTTCATATTGTTACTTTAACCTTGAGAATTTTGCTAAAATTATTGTTTTAGTTAAACGTATTAAAATTTAAATTATAAGAAAAAACTTTTTAATAATAATTTTTACTAAAGATCTGTTTTCAGCTAAAAGCCTCTGATGTTTCTTATTAATTGTTGGGTTTTTGAACTAATTTTGATATAAAATGTAAAAGCCCACGATAATTTTCCTCGCTATATAAATGGGCTTTAAGATTCAAATCTTTCAAATACAATTTTTTTTGTTCAGATTTTAAATTAAAAAATAATTAAATTTCTTGGATACCATTTAGGCAATTATAAGAAAAATATAATGATAATACTTAATTTTAATGGAATTCCCTTTATGTATCACAAGTTTAAAAATATCTGCATTTTACAGCAAAATTATGGAAAATTATTTTAATAATTATGCAAAAACTTAAAATTTTAAATTCTTTTAAAAAAACAGAAGAATTTTAATCTCAATATTGCTAAACTGCCACACATTGCCGCATATGTTTATTAAATAAATTTACTTTGATTAAAAAATTTATTTATAATTTTAATTTAATAAAAAGTTAATTTACTCTTAGTTGAGGGATTGTGGAATCTTGTAAGCTATTTTAGAAACACTTAGAGTTATACTCAAAGAAATACTAGAAATTATGGACAAACCTTTAATTCTAATGAAAATAAATGATTATATCCGTGCATACATATATGACATCGGGTATATTAAAATTGCTCCTCCGTTTGTAACGCATCGATCTAGACGAGCTAGATATAGTGTCAAGGGAATATTTTCATATTAAAATTTGAAATTTTGCAGTACATCTTGTACCAACATGAATTTGTATGAATTTTGTTTTTTTTTTTGTTTTTTTTTTTTTTTGTATATAATAAATCTTTCGAGTTACGATTTCATATGATTTAAATGATGTGTAGTTTAAAAAATTTAAGATAAGCAAAAAAGAACACAAAGATTTTTTTTAATTAAATGGCTTCATAAATAATTTATATGTATTCATAGAATATGTATATGTGTAATATTTTGCATGATATAATCATTATGAATAATATGATGATTATTATCTATCATACAGAGTTGTCAATTCGATAACTGTGAATTTAATGAAGCTTCGAGGTTAAAAATAAAACTGGGCAGGCTATTACTTTACCTGCTTTTTACTTTTTAATTTACTTGGTAAAGTACATATTAATTACAATACTGTTGACACTCGGACCAACTTTTAGGGTGGGCCATTTTTTTTTTGTTTTTTTAATATGGTTTTTTTTTATTTCGTGTAAGCAAAAATTATGGGATAATGAGTTAAATTTTTTTTTTTAACTACTTTACATTTTTAAATTTTTTTTTGTAATATATATAATGGCGGTTAGTGGGTCTGCACGGGTATCTAAAAGTTGACAAGGGCAACTATAATCTTCCTCGCTTTAAAATAATAATACAAAAAACCATTAAAAAATTGTCTAAATTAAAAAGAATTAAATTATATACCATTCACAGATATATCCTACCGTATTTCAACAAAGCCATTACAGAATAAAAAAAAATTTACGAAGTCAGAGGATTTTCCCAAAAGTTACAAACTTAAATTCAGTGGAGCCATTTTCTCCGATAATATCATGTTAGATAACTAACAAAATTTTCAAAATAAATCTTTCACTCGCTAAACCATGATATGCATCATTTAAAAGATATGGGATATAATAACCGTAAACGTCCACTTTCATATTGATTTCACAGCCTTTATGACGCATGTATATTATTCCTATGGTGGTATGGCTTTATTTCCAATTCAAATGCCAAATAAAACCGTTCCATTTTCTAAAATTTTACGAAATAAAACCATATAGTAAAATTGTTACAAATTCTAGTTTTATAGTAAACAAAGTGAAAAAAAATAGAAATTAATAAATAAGTGTAATTAGCAAGTTTCTAATTTTTTTAATAAACTGGAATAAAATGTGTTAAAAAATATTATATTTTTATTATGAAGGGTGCCACTGCCGAACCCTCGTTAACTCAATTATTGAAGCTAGATTTTGCATTCATACCTATTTTATTCGAAAAATAATACCAATCAGTATCTCACACACGCACATGTAATAAATATTCTGTAAAAGGGAGCAATCCCAATTTTGAATCCTACTCTTAATCACTCCTAATTCAGAATCGCACATATACATATATATCAATATTCTGGAAAAAGCGTATAACATTTATTTTGAATCCAATTCTAAAACTCCTTCCTAACTATTTCAATAACAAAGTGATTAAAATAATGGAAGCTGCCGCTTCCCAACTCCCACTAAACATATATTGAAACACTGATATTATATTGAAATACTGAATTTCTAATCAATATTGTTAAAACAGCCCCCAAAAATTCTATTTTTCTAAATAATACATATCTAAACAATAAAGTAATGAATTTGGATTTTTTTTTTTGGATTTTTAGCGTAACTCGTTCGTTTCAAAATCTGGGTTTCAATAATTTGTTTAACGGGGCTTAGCGGCGGCAGCCCCCGCTATCTTAAAAACTTTGTAGCAAAAATATTTTTATAAGAATAATAACTAGAAGGTATTTTAGAGATGGTTTCAAAATCAGGGAATTCCATTTGTCCAGAATATTTATATATATAGGTTTATACGAGATTATAAATTAGGAGAGATTTTAGAGTTAGATTCAAAAGCAGGGAAATACGCCTTTTACAGAAAATTTATATATACTCCTGACGTGATATATGAAATTCTGTATATGCGTATATGTTAGATTCTCAATTAGGAGGGTTTTTGGAGTAGGGTTCAAAATCAGGATTGCCTCTTTTTCCAGAATATTAATTCCTATATATTAAATATTAAAAGAGGTTTATTTTTAAAATTTTTATTTTATTTGGGATTTTTATTTATAATTATGTTTGGAAATATAAATTGCTGCTATTTTCACAAATAAAATTACATTTTTAAAAAGGAAATAAAGCCATACGGCTCTATTTCGCAATTATATGTGAAAAAAAAAACATACGCGAAAAAATTTTCGATATGGCTTTATTTCTCATTCAATAGCGAAATAAAGCCATTATGGCGTTATTTCACGGCACCTGTGAGTTATTTGTCAATTTGAAACCCTATTCTGTCAAACTTGAAATTTATGCATGAAATAAAGTTTTAAACACTTTTTTTTTTATTAAACGTCCATTGTCCATCCTTAAATTGAATTTTTGTTTTTTCATTTCTAGCAAACTTAATTTTTAAAATAATAAACAATAAAAAAAAACAACAACTTTAAACCAAAACAATGATATAAATAACTGCAATTCAATTTGAAATAAAAAATAAACTTTTTTGTTTTTCTTAACGGTTTTGAAATAATTTTTTTGAATTTAACGAGTTGAATGCCAGTTTATAGTTTTTTTTTATTTTTGTGAATCTTTTCATTTAATGACAGTAAATAAGTGCTTATAGCCCCGCAAGAAATAAGGAAACAAGGTCAGATAAAATTTATTTATAATTTAAAGGAGTTAGCAAAAGAATAATCGGGAGGTTTTATAACGTCGCCTTATTCTAGGTGCATTAAAATCAAACTGGAAATACTAAGGATATCAAACATTATTTAAAAATTAATCTAGAGGCCAGGTTAGTAATAAGTTTATACAAAATTTTTTGAAATTCCGATTGTCATTGATACTGGTATATTGAATATTAGGGAATTTATTAGTGCTGAGTCCTTCTCAATTATTCGATTAGGTTGGAATGAAATACCTCAAAAAATTAACTTATGTGAATTTTTATTATTGCATAAGTTTGTACTGTTTTTTGTAAAAGTTATAGTACATATCTGTGCCTTTTATAAAAAGTTCCTTATATTCGTTCAAATGTCGAATAAATATTCTAGTTAAACGTAGAAATAAATCTAAGATGGATAGAATAAGCTTTTATTTTTATGGAAAGTAATTTGTATTAATCTCATGGTCCAATTTGATCCGTCTGCGAAGTTGTTCTTTCTTTCAGAAAACCATTCCAAACTTAATTTCATTAAAATCGGTTAACATTTTGATGAATTACTTAAACTTGACATTCCTGAAACTCCTAGAAACTCTAGAGCCCTATATACTGGAATCAATTTAGGAGAGCTACTCTTCTTCGGTAACCATCAGTAGCCTATTTACCAAATTTTAACTCATTCTCAAAAGTTAGAACTCAATATTTTTGGAAAAATCTGGTGTTTTTGTATTAAAGCCTCCCGATCTCGGGATCAAATTTGGTCCATCTGCGAACCTTACTTTTACTAGAAACTATTCATGCCAAATTTCATCAAAAGCCTTTGGAATTTTCCTCAGGAATCGCCTAAAAGACATACACACTAACAACCTCACACGAACGCACAAAAATATTTTCGGATTTACGCATTCCCGACAGAATGAAATCTTTTTTTCGGACTAAAAAAAATTTTATTGATTTAGCTTATTTCTTTGGGAATAATTTCAAGACAGTCAATAAATACTTTTCAACTACACACAACAATCGGTAGCTGTGTGTGCTTATTTAAAGCAATTTATTATATAGAAATTGAAAATACATGTGACGTGACGTTTTACGTGTTCAATGAATACATTGTTTTTGTAAAAAAAAGTTTTTTTAAAAGACAACCTTAAAAATAAAATACAAAAATAAAAAAATTCTTTAAATATCCTTTATACAGGGTGTCCCGGACTAAAGTACGCGCACTACACTCAGTGGTTGGGGGCATTAAAACAAACAAAAAATTGTACTGGAAGGGGGGGGGACCCTTTTCGAGATATGAGGGATTAAAGATTTAAAGAGACTTTTCATAAAAAAATCAATAACTTTTGAACAGCTTACTGTAGAGAGATAAAAAAAAATCCATTTTCTGGAGTAAGTTGTCAGATTTAATTTTTGTGGTATAATGATGCCCATATACCCAACAGTTACAAAGATATGAAGGTTCAAAATGCCCGGACAACCTGTATATACATTTTATTTAAATTTATTTATTTTTTTTTTATAGGTAAAAGAAAAAACAATAAAAATAAAAAGAAAACCAAAATTTCCATTTTAACCGAAACAAAACAATAAATTAAAACTAAAAATGGAATAAATGAAAAATAGTTTTGAAAAATAACAAAAATTGCTATGGCTTCTTTTTCTTTTATTTTGATATGCAAAATAACCGGAACACTAAATAAAATACAAAAAAAATATAATTAAGTTTCGAAAATTAAATAAATAAGAAAATATCTATATGTAAAAAATAAAATAAAAAAATGTACATCGGTAAAAGAAATTTTTTTATTTTTAAGAACAATTTAAAAAAATAAATTGAAAACAAGATCCACCTTGCAATTCGAATGAAACATGGTGCATCTGAATTAAATGAGATTTTTTTTTTTCAAATCAAGAATGAAACAAAAATTAATTTTATTCCCAATTAGTTTTTTCCATTCTATCAAATTATCGTATAAAACGACTGTCAATAAAGAACAATTCATTCGTATTCTTATTAAATGGTAGCCAAAGTAACCATTATTAAATAATTTTATAAAAAAAGCTATTTTTTTAGAAGTTTATTTGAAAATTTTATTTTCCATCCACAACCATTCCCAACCATCCAAAACCAGAGACACTATTTTTAGGGCATACATTTCTTATGATAGATGTAAACCTACCTATGAGATCAGTTGGTAGTAAATAGTGTCCCTTGTTTTGGATTTTTTCATCACCTTTAGTTTTTAGTCAAAGATTGACTTCTGGTATTTCTACGATTCTCTGTAATATTAATTCACTTTTCAATGAGTAGAGTATGGGTTTACAATGAAACACGGTTTGTCGAAATCCAGTTTAATTAAAATCCGGTTTTTTAAAATTCAGCTTTTTAAAACCAGATTTTAAAAAGTTGGATTTTATATAACCGGGTTTCAAAAAGTCGGATTTTTAAGAACTGGATATTAAAAAACTGGATTTTAAAAAACTGAAATTTGAAAAACCGGATTTAAAAATTCTGGAATTTAAAAAACCGGATTTTGAAATGCTGGGATTTAAAAAACCGGATTTTAAAAGCAGGAATTTAAAAAACCCAATTTTGATAAAACCGGATTACGTTAGACCGGATATCGTTAGATACGCTTCCGCATCTTTCATATCATTTTTAGGAAAATTTAAATATTTACAATGATTTTTTTTCTCGCAGTCTTTTGAACCTGTTTTAATGGTTTCAAGTCATAATGAATCCACATTAACATTAATCATTTTATTCGCCAATTCCGAAAAGGAACGAGTTTGAAAGACAAAATCATATTATGGCTTAAAAGTTCGAAAAATTTTTTAAAACTAAAATTATTACAATGTCAAGCCTTTTTAAAAAAATTTAACCAAAAGTATCTAAGAGATTAAATAACTTTAAAATAAAATATTTTCATTTAAAGTAGTAAAATTTATTCTATAGATAACAGATAAATATATTAAAAATACTCCCCCTCCACCTCTTCTTTGTTATTGAAAAACTGTTAACAAACTTTTCAACAAACTCTCTATTTTAATTTTCAATTAAAAAGTTTAACACTTAATTTAGCCGACAGTCGTCTAACATTTTTACAATAAAATACAAAAAAAAAAAACTGATTCCAAAATAAAAAAGATTTAGATTGTGTTTTTAAGACTTCAAATTTATTTTATCATTTAAATATATCTTTTATTTAACAAATAATCAACTGTTCAAATTTATATTTCTTTCAAAAACTATAAATAGCTGATAATAAAACCCAAAGTTTAATAAAAAAATAAATAAACTTTTACAATTTTTAAATCAAAAAGGCTGAATTTTTACCCATTCAAGTTTTTTTTTTTGATATTAAAATCTGTTTTTATTTTGCTTTTGTGTATTTTTTAGTTTAGCAGTTAAATTGTGTCTTTGTTTTTTGGATGATTGTCTTTTTAAAGTAAATTTGAAACTTTTATAACTGTTTTTGTAACTATTAATATTGATAATCAAAAAAGAGAATAAAAAAAACGCTTTAATATTTATTTTTTCAATTACTGTGATTAAACTCAGAAGGAAGAAAATTGAAAATTTTGGAAAAGTAGAAGTGAAAATGGAAATTATAGACTTTAAAAAAGTGATTTCTTACATCAAAATAGTTTAATCAAATAATAAATCTGAACTATCAGGAGTCCGGAAAGAAGCAATATTGTAACAATATTCAAACGTTTTTTTAACTTAAGTTAAGTCTGAAATCTCGGTTTCAAATCCCATTTAGAAAAAAAAGTTTTTGGAAAATCCCGTTTTTTGGAAAATCTTGTTTTTGAAACATTCGTAATATAAACCTCTTTTTTTAAAAAACGTTTCTGATTTTGTATCCAAGTCTAGAATTCTTAAAAACGATATTTTTTAAAAGACGTTAATATTTCGAAGACGATTTTGTTTTTAAAAAAGAAATTAAAAAATAAAATATTTACTAAACCGAAATTATGGAACGTCCCTTTTAACATTTTATCTATTTATTCAAAAAAAGAAAAAAATTTAGATTAAAAATTGAATAAAATTTTAGACCATGTGTATTGGAAGTTAAAAGTCTGTAAAAAAAAGTAAAAAAACCAAATCCCCTATTCTTTTCAGAAACTTAAAAGGTTAAAAAAAATTAGAAAAATTCCATAAATTGGCATCATACTTTTGTTAAGTCTGGTCTGATAACGTTGTTTTTAAATATTTATCTCTTATTTCAGTTTTTTTGAAATATATAAATTCGACAACTGGATACCACAACACAGGGACTTTTATTTTCTGGAATTTCAAAAAAATTGTTATAAGCTAAACTTTTAATTTTTATTACATTGCGTTCCGGATTTATTTGAGTCAGGTAATTACAATTTTCCATGTTAAAGAATTCAATATTTTGTAGTTTATTTTCTATGAATATATGGTTCGGTTTTAATTTAACTCCCCAGAAAGTTTAAGCAATGGGAAATATCTTACGCATGAAATTTTAAGTTTGTTCGGATCATCACCTTAAACGAAAGGAATCAAGAAACAATCGAACCACTTTTTAAGGAAATAAAGTGTGTTAGCGAAGAAAGGTTGGTAGAAGTTGCTAAACCGATTAGAACATAATCATTAAATTATTTTTATCTCCGATGATGTGTAATTTCTTTTATAACCGTCAAATATACGTTAAGAAGTTGAACATTTTTTAATTTAAAATTAACACTTTTTGTACTAGGTATATGGTAACTTTAAAATAATTATTTTTCTGAATTTTCATAAAGTTTTTTTATGCAAACTTAAAATTATATTTTTTTAGACTTTTTACTTTTTATAACAAAATATATTATTAGAATATTGTTAAATGCTGACTATTAAATTAAAATTTTTATCAAAGATCTTAATAGTTTAAAAATTTTTATTCAATTAAAATGGTTTTTTCTGGTACATTTTTCCTTTATAAAAAACCTTTTTTTGTGAAATTTAACTTAAATTATCAAAATAATATTTAAATTTACAACCTGTGCATTGTTAATATTGTTATAGGTATAGTCTATTTAGCTAATAATTTTACTAAAGGCTACATTCTCAAATGCACTTAAAAACGAAAATATTATAATTAACCAATTTAATGGACAAACGTTGTTTATCAAATAACAAATTATGTCAAATCCTAATTTATTTAAATCAATATTAAATTATAAAATCTAATGCATTTAACCTAAATTAAAGTTATTCTTTTCCGATCAACTAATATTAATTTAGTACCTAATTATTTCTTACTTATTTTAGTGGCCTAAAAGTATGCAAATCTAATTAAAACTTGTAAAAATTTGTAAAATTAATTAATTAAATCCAATACTATAAAAAAATTAAGTGATAACTCACTAAAAAACAATATTAACGTTAAAATGAATCAAATTTTAAATAAAACAATAACCAAACCATGCAATAAAATGAAGCTTGATAAAGAAAATCGTGAGTTAAAATTAATAATCGAAAAACTACAAAATTATAATGCAAAACTGTTAAAAATGTTAAAAATTGATAACAATGGTGAAGGAACAAGCATGGATAATAATTTCTTTTCACCATTAATGGATGTCACCGATGAGGAGGAAAGCAGCGCCTCAATTAATGAAATCCAAGTTAGTAAAAATTCCACTAGTGTTCAGCCAATGGATAATATCGAAGAACCCGAAGCTAACACCTTAGAACTGGGAATTCTAGAGTTGGCTAAAAAAACAAAAGAAAAAAAACAAATTATAGAAAAAAAACTTACGGAAAAAAATCCACGTGCCCAGTCCAACCAAAAGGAAGCTACGAAAAATGGCAGTAAACGGATGCCACCAATTAATTTTGGTAAAACCGACATCAAATTGTTAAAAGGATTACTTTCCAAAAATTTAAAAATAAACGATTATTTAATAAAAGAGGTAGGTGATAACAATGTCCTTTACACTTACAACATTGAGGATTTTAAAAAAGCACGTGGTTTACTTGAAAAATCTGGCATAAATTATTACACGTTCACTCCAAAAGAAGATAAAAAAATCTCCCTGGTGCTTAAGGGTTTGAACAGCTCGTATACATGCGATGAGGTTTTATCATTACTAAAAGAATGTGATAATGATGATGTTAAATATGAAAAGGTGTCGAGACTTACCACAAAAAATGCAGCCAAAAAAGGTATAACATTACCTCACTTCATTGTGCAGGCATCATCGAGTAGCTCAATTAATGAAATTCACAAACTAAAAGCACTTGACCACCAAATCATAAAATGGGAACGTCTCCATAAACCAAATGTTTTGCAATGCTTACGATGTCAGCGTTTTGGTCACTGCATCAAATTGCAACATGGATTATAGATGTGTCAAATGTGGAGAGAGCCATCCACCAGGCCAATGCATCATCAAGCCGGAGGATCCAAGAGAGAAACTCTTTTGCATAGTTTGTAAAAATTTTGGGCACCCAGCATCTTATACAAAATGTCCAATTTACGAAGAAAAGATTAAGAAACGCATGGAGAACAAAGATCAGCTCAAAAGACGAATTGAAACTAAACACATGGCTAATAGTCTCATACAGCCAAACGTATCATATGCCAATGTAGTAAGTAAAACTAACAATAGTAATAAGAAAACTAACCCTAGTAGTAGTAATGAAAGTAATACTGATATTTTATTAGAAATACGTAATAGTATTGTAGATTTAAACAAAAGAATGAGCGGGATAGAAAAAAATATGAGTAATTTACAAAAACAAAATAGTACAAACACAAGTAATATAAAAATTTTATTCAATCATTTGAAAATTGAAACCAACCAACAATATGAATATTAGCACAAATACATATACATTAATTTCAGTGAATGTTAATTCATTACTCTCCTACAATAAAAAATTTGCACTTATGCACTTTCTAGAAAGCAATAGGCCGGACATAATATGCATGAGTGAAACAAAACTAAAGTCAGATGACCATATGGTTATTGACAATTACCACTTAATTAGAAGAGATCGCAAAATTAATATTGATGGGGGAGGTGTTGCCATAGGCATTAAAAAACACCTTCATTTTAATATTGTAAATAATAAAGCGTTCGACGATTTTTTATGTATCGAACCATGTATAATTTATTTACAATTAAAGCAAAAAAAAAAGTTATTTATTATTTCTATTTATGCTTCAAATAGGAATACACATAACTTTATAACAGAACTAGATAAAATATTTCAAATTCTAAATTTAAATAATCTTAATAATTATTATATTCTAACTGGTGATTTTAACGCTAAACATACAGCATGGCTTAATACCGTCAACAATTCTAGAGGTACACAACTACACAAATGGTTGCAAAAAAATAAAATTACATATAAGAGCGATTTGCTTCTGACAGATGCTCCAACACTACCACGCGCTAATTCGTATATAGACCTTACAATTGTAGATGTCAGAATAAATGTAGGGTTCTCCCAATTTTCAAATAAACTCACCACACTACCATACGATAGTGATCACAATGCTATTTGCTGTCCCTTCACAATTAATAATAATGAAATTCAATTAGAAATGTTGCCAGACAGTTATAATTTTAAATTTTCTAAAGCAAACTGGAATAGATTCAGAAATAAACTTGATCAGAATTATGCTTTAAAATATACCTCTAACAATAACAAAATCGTAGATAATAGTAATATTTCAAATCAAAACATAAATTATCACCTACTCCAGTTAAATGAAATAATTTTAGAAACCATGAATGAAGTTATACCTAAAAAAAAAAATTCAAACAATTTAAATAAATTTTATTCTGCAAAATTAAAAATTCTCTTAAACAAAAAAAAAATCTTAATGAAAGACATTCATAAAATTCATAGACAAAACCTAAATTTTACATCTCAAAACACACAAATTCTCAAAAGCCTTTTAAACAATATAAATACTCTTATTAAACAACAAATAAAAATAGAAATAAACAATTACTGGCATCACCGTCTCCAAAGCATCACACCTAATAATAATTCCAATATGTTCTCAGAAATAAAAAAAATATTTCGAAGTAATAAAAATAATCAAATCTCTACCTTACACATAGAACCAAATGACACTTCACTTCTCTTTGAAAATAACATTAATATTAATAACTTAAAAAAAACAAATACAAACAAATATATTCTTCACAACCAAAAAGATATTTACAATGTATTAGGTTCTTATCTAAAAAAAACTCACACCATTATTATACCAGCAAATAATAGATTTCACATCAATATTTCAAATAAAATTAATCTATTTCACCAAAATATTCAAAATATGCATACAAATAACATTACTCTCAGCATTTTTAACAATACAAACAAGTCATCTGAGCAACGTGGTGAAAATAGCCAGTACACAAACCATCATGAGCTTTGTTCGAAATTTAAAGCTTTAAAAAATAAAACTTCATCTGGTATTGATAATATACCAAATATAGTTTTAAAAAAGTTGAGTAACTTAATTATTTCGAAATATGTAATTTTATTTAACAATGCAATTAATAACTCGTATTTTCCAGATATATGGAAAACTTCGAAAACAATATTGCTAAAAAAACCAGGCAAAGATCCAACTAATCCTAGTAATTATAGGCCAATTAGTTTAATGCCAAACATAAGTAAAGTTTTTGAAACCCTTATAAATGATAAAATTCAAAACTTCTCTAATTTAAATAAATTAATACCTGATAATCAATTTGGGTTTAGATATAAACATGGAACTATTCACACCATAACTAAACTCACATCTGATATTTGTTGGTATATTAATAAAACTTACGGTGTTGGTGCCTGTCTTGTTGATCTAGAAAAAGCATTTAATTCTGTCTGGCTCGATGGCTTAATGTATAAGTTAATATATAAATATAAATTTCCATCTAATTTGAGTGCTCTCATTTATAACATGTTATACAACAACAATTTTGTTGTGTATAACTCACGAACTGCATCAAGTATGACCTTCCCAATTGAAAACGGTCTGCTACAGGGAACAGTCAACGCACCAATCCTCTTTTCGCTGTATATAGCAGATCTATTAAATTTATTAGAGCGTGTTAAAGGATATACCTACACATTAGCTTTTGCTGACGATATTATAGTCTATTCTGCGAATGACTCAGTAAGTAGCATACAGTCCAAAGTGCAAAAAATGTTTAATATCATTTTGGACTACTGCAAAATCTGGATATTAAAAGTGAACTACAACAAATGCGAAACTATATTATTTCGTAATACAGTTGACAAAACAAGTTCAGACATAAAAAAAAATTGGAAAAGCTATATTATAAAATCACCAGATAATTCACCTCTTGCAAACAAAAAAAGTGTTAAATACCTCGGAGTTTTTCTACATCGTAATTTGAACTACTCCGAACATATTAAATACACAATTTCTAAAGGAAATAAATCCTTTATGGCAGCAAAAAAACTCTTTTACAATAAAAATATAAGTAATAGAGTAAAAATAATATGCTATCAAACATTAGTTAGGCCAACACTTGTGTATGGTGTACCCATATGGTACAACATTAGCGCAAGTTTAATGGAAAAACTACGTAAGCTAGAAAGAAAGTGCATAAGAATCTGTACTAATATAAATAAAAAGCCCGACTCCGATTACAAACATTTCTACTCAAACAAATATTTGTATAAGGCATCAAACATACACAGAATTGACGGTTTTATTATAAAACTTGTCAGAAAACACTATGAGAGAGCACAAAACACTCCAGAAAATGGTCTTATATCACATATATACTACCACAATGAGGAGTACATAAGAAAAACCTTGCTCACGGGTTTTATAGCCCCTGAGCATTTCATTTTTCTTGATAAAAATGGTTATATCCAAAACCAAGATCATGTCCCTATACTATATCACTATAGTAGACGGGCCACATGTAAGGCAATAGAGTATAACCCGGGCAATATTAATGGAGAAAGTTTGATATACGACATGTCTATTACTAATAAAGATAAAAAAATTAAAAAAGAATATTGGTGGTTGGTTAACCCACAATTAACATAATTAAGTATTATAATTACAAATTAGGTTTTAGTTTAGGCTTAGTATAGTTTTAAGATAGATTAAGTAGAACAAGGAATAGGTTAGGTTGTTTTTAATAATAAGTAAGATTTAATATTGATTTTTTTCGCCATAATTTTTTACAATACTACATAAAAAATGGAATAAATAGAGTTTTACTCTAACTAATAAGAAAATTAAAATATAAATTAGAAAAACAATTAACATAAAAATTAAATATTAATTTAAATGTTAATAAAATAATTACTAATAAGTCAATTTTTTATAAACTTTTTATAGGCTAAGTTAAAATAAGAATGTAATAAAGGCAATAATAAAAGTTTAATACAAAAAAAAAAAAAAAAAATTAATTAAATCAATTTTTAAAACATTCGCCTTATTTTCGGAAATGTTTATTATTATTTTCGTCATTCATGTTTCCACTGGAAAAAGTAAAATTCCCGTCATTCATGTTTTCACTGATCTGACCATTGGCGTAGTGGTAAAGACGCCGCCTTTCACTTGCAAACTCGGGTTCAAACCGCTGTCAGATTATATCCAATAAAAAAAAATATCGTAAAATTGTGTAATTATATCGTAATAGTTTATATCGTAATATAAAATAAGATTTAATAAAAGTATATAGACGCCTCTTGTGTAAGATAATAATGTTAATTTTGTGCGCCATCTATTACCAAATTAACATTTGTGTATTCATAATCTTATACAATATAGTTGCAGTCAGTAATCAACAGTTTAGGTCATCATCGATTCCCGTCATGATTTGTATGGATTTGTGGGTATGAAAAAATTAAGTGATTTATAAGTCAGCTTGCTAAAAAATAAGTGAAGGCGAATCTGTTAAATAGGGTTGGTGACTAAGTCCAAAAAAAAAAAATCTATAAGGGCTAACAGATTAAATATAAAAAATGGTTATGCCCTTTTCAGGAATATTTATATTATATGAAATTGCATTTATTTAAATTTTTATATTTATTTATAATTTGGAAAAGCGCAAAATTTAATTTTTTGGATTTCTTACTTCTCGATTTCGGTTAGTGAATTTAGTCACCAACCCGTTAAATATTTAAAAACAATATAAGATCCATATAAAACAAATTTAAGATCTTATAATTTTTAATTCGAGAGTGGGTTTCATAGATTTGCGTAAAACCTCTTTCATAGTTTATACCAAAAATGTGAGGTGTCCACCACAGAACCAACCGTTATTATATGAAAATAATAATGCGAAATTTCTTTATTTTTATTAAAATCTTATATATGAAATTTTAAATCATTTTGCCCAGCCATTTAGCTTGTACACTTTTGCACAAACAGACACCCAGCCAAATATACACATAGTCAAACAGACGACGATCATAGAAAAAACTTCTTTTATGTTTGTGCAGACCTGATAAATGCATATATCTCATGTTCTAATTTTTGGTGCGAAAATAACATCTATCGTTATATTTATTCCTTTTAAAATTTTATGATATTTCGTATAAGCAGTTGATAGAAATTTGTTGCTCAAAATAATTTTTCTTTATCTGATATGTAGCGTACTGATTAAGACGTCAGCGTTTCAATCCAAGGGTCTCGGGTTCAAACTCTGTTCGGAACGTATCTAATGGAAAAATATAATTTATATATTATATCGAAATAGTTTATTTCATAAAATAAAATAAATTTACCTGCCACACCTAAAAAAGCAAAGGCTGAATCACTCACTTACAACATAATATTGTATGAGGTAGAGAACAGTTTAAAAATATATAAATAAAAAAATCTTCCTCATATACAATTTTTAACTACTTACATTATTATTAGCAAGCTGTTTTATGCATTCCCAATATTTTAGTCACAAGAGGGTTTTTTATTGTATAATTCATCTTTAGTAAAATTTTCTTTTCAATTGAAAATGTTTGCAACATGTTCTTTATTGGAACGTATCATCGGTTAATACACTAGAGACTATTTACTTGACCATTGGGTACTCTTTTTTTTCCATGTTCTATTTCTAGGAAATCGCATTGGTTATTTTTTAATCCTATTTAAATACGAATAACGGTATAATAAAGTAAAAAAAAAACTTAAAAGGTGAAAAAACTATCTTTGAAAATCAGAATCTTCAAGTGGAAAATATAAAAAAAGGCAAAACATTTTATTTTCTTTGGTTCACTCTTTTTTGACAACTAGTAAATACTGAAGGATTGCTAAAAATATATGAGAAGAAATAAAGTCTTACATAGAAAAACAAACAGTTAGAAAAACTTGTATATAGGACATAAAAAAGAGGAAAATGAATAAAAGAATAAGAAGATTAAAGGATCAGAAATAAACCTGTCCAATAAGGTGGATTAAAGTGTTTTTCAGGATGTGTTTTGTAGAAAATTAGGAATTGTAAATATAACATGGGAAGTGCATTAGTGAATTGCGTTTAAATTTGTTAATATGTATAGATAGTTATATAAATAAAATTTTTATATTCGAGCTTTGTAATTAGATAACACAAGTTTCAGTATTTTATTTCTATTATTTTAAAAATTTTATACTTTTTGCAAAAAAAAAACGTCTGTTTTGCAGATTTTATCATTCGTTCAACAATTTTATTTTAAAATATTTGCCCAGTATCCTACTTTTTTCAATTTTAGGTTATAACCCACAAAAAAGCATAAAAAAAGGGTTTCTTTTAAACATAAATAATGTTTTACTAACATGCATTAACATATTGCTAAATACTTGTGGCTTTGTGTGAATTTTAAAACTCTAGCCCTTCCAGTTTTTGAGTTATCGTGCTGACACATGGATGGACGGACGAACGGACGGACAGATACACGTAGATAGATGAATTTGCTTTTGATGCTGATCCGATATGTAGCTTTGGCACTATATGTAGCTCGCCTAGTTCGATTAGTGTAAACTTTACCAACTCTGGGATACAAGTATGACCGTAATATTAACAACATATCACCCGGTTAATTACTTTTGCCAAAATTTGAAATATTGAAATTTTTAGACCTCCAGTAATGTCCAAAGTAAAATATTAATTGAAAAATAGTTCCCTCAAAGCTGGAAAACCTGTAACCGACTATATTTTATTCAGGCGTTGGTTATTAAAGTAGTAGCGGTAGATCATGTCGATACAAACTTATTTATCGAAATCGTAAAGAAAATTACTTCCTGTTTATAAATTTGATTCATATGCGTTCGACGAAGTTTTAATCGAGATAGTAAAGGTTAAACAGTTTTTGATGCAAATATACTTCTTTTTAATTAATTCTCCTACTTTTATTTTTAATTTTCTAATGTTAATTAAATTTTAAATCTTAGTTAAATTGCAAAATTCTATAAAGTATATAGGTATAATGAAAATTTTCCATACTTTTGAATTTTAAATTTCATTTTTAAAAACTTTTATTCATTCTTCTTTTTGGGTTAAGAACCTGTAAGAAAAAGAAAGTATTTTTATTTTTACTTTGCATATACTTAAATACAAAACTTAAACTTTAAAATAAACTTAATTGTATCTTTTATTTTTTTATTTATTCTTTATTTAAAATAAAAATTAATTTTTTTAATTGTTAACTTTAGTTTAAGATAATAAAATTAAAAGTAAAAATAGAATGGTTACCTAACAAATAATAAATAACTCTTTAAAAGCCATTCAATTAAAAACAAAAGAATCGCTCAGACTCAAAGCCTTAAGAATAAAACAAAAGAACAATAATTTTAATAAATTTTTTTAACTTTTCTATATTTAATGATTAGATAAAAAAACAAAATTTCCAATTAAATATCTATGAATGAAAAACTTTAACTTTTAAATATTTCTATTTGAAGGCCTTATTAATAGATATTTTTTCTTTTAATTGAAAGCAACACCATAGTAAACGTATCTTTAGATAATCTCCAGTATTTATAAAAAGCAAAATAAAAATTACTTTATTATGAATAGATATTTTAGTAATAAAAAAATTAAAATTTATATTTGATTTTGTCTCTGAACTAAATTACAGAGTTGACTATTCGTCTCAAGAATCTCTTGCTAAATTGGAGTTGTGAAACTCAATTCGTCAAATTAAAAAACCTTTTTAAAACTTTCATTAACAAATTTACTAGATATTGATTAAATATTTGTCAAACACATTTAAGTGACTAAAAATTTATTGAACATTGCTTTTTCAATTTTGTTTCAGGAGTCATGGCGTAACCATTATTTAGGAAAAACTGTCAATCTCTACAAAATAGAGCTTTCTAGGAAGTGCAATACAGTTTATGGAAATCTGTTCGCCAGGCTGGAGCCATATCCTATCAAATATGTTCCTTAAAGCTAGTAATATGTATTTGATGTGTACGATTTAGAAAAGTTTAAGAAGAACATTAACATCTTTCTTCTAAATATCCCAATTAATTTCTTTCATTTCCCATAATCCTAAATTTCACAAACTATGGGAATAGGGTTCCTTGGAACAAAACTGTACATTTGTATAATCAGTTCCATGCTAGATAGGCTCTAAAAAGTTTGTGCTTTATTTTGGTGTGCTAAAGTCCCACACTAATTATAGGAGCCACAGACAGCTCCAAAAAGTGGCTTCGCAGCTTTCCATGTCCTTGATATTGTGCACCCTTAGACTTCTTTTCTCAATGAAGAGCCGCAAAATATAAAACTTTTATTATTCAACTCAAATGCTCGTATTTCCCAATAAAAAGATAGATTGGTTTGAAGCAAGTTATCTTGAAAATATATAAAGTTAACCATTGCACCAAACAAGACTACAAAATGTCAAACTTTTGTTATTCAATTTAAATGCTGTTGTTTCCCAATAAAACGATTGCTTGTTCCGAGGCAGCTTAAAAGGGCTGCTAAATAATCTTAAAAAATTCTTAAAATTTAAAAAGATGAAAACTTAATACAAATTTTATTTAAGATTAAGATTTCTAAGTTCATTTTATCAAAAGTGGCATAGATGACTCAGAAACAGAATTTACATAGTTAACTTGCCTTGTTTTTCCATTAGTGAAATTTTTTTTAAACTCAATTACTATGAAACTAAAAGACCCTCAGTTTGGCTTCAATACAAAACAATTACCTCTTTAAAAGTTTCTTCAAAGTGGTACACGGAAGAACATTTAATTAGAAAACACCTTTTATTAACATCATAAGCATACACAATTCCAGAAATAAAAGCGGAGCTAATAAATAAATCATATGTTATCGAGTAAATTGTTATCAATTTTTTATCTATTTTTCTTTACCAATGTTGTTTAAAAGCCCGTTATGTATTTAGATATCTACTATTAAAAGTTTATTGAAAAATTAATAATTAAAAATTAAAACAATTTTATTATTCGTCTTTTTAAAGCTTTTTAAAGATAATTAATATTATGTATCTCTGTTCTGTGAAATTGAAAATTAAATTTTTATATCAAACCCAAAAATGAGGTTGCAATTACACGGCAATAAAAAAAAGCTTAAAATTAAAAGCCCTCTCAAGTGATTAATTATAGCATCTGGTGCTCCTTTTTTTCAAAGTTAAAAAATTAATTAAGTTAAAAGAGAAAAAACAGAATGTTTTTTCAGGCAGTTTATTATAATACGAAAATAAATTAATTGACTTTTGCTTTCCGATCTTAATTCTAATAAAATTTTGAAAAAACTGACTACTTTTATAGTTAAGTTTTTTTCCGATTCTATGTTCCTTTTTTTCTAATATCTGAAGAATTTCTTGAATCCGAAATACTAGCCGAACGTGGTTTCAGAGGTATATATAATTATTATTGTTTAAGAAGATGTATGGAAAATATTAAGAGTCTGTGCACTTAAATCAACTAAAACCGAAGTTTAAAGAAACAAACTCTAGACTTAGACCTTTAATAGATTTGGACAATGTTGAAAGCAACGTTATAGTGAAAGAGTAAAGAAATGGAGCCATATTTAGAAGACTTTGGTAATTGATTCTGCATTTGTAAGCTACTTCTGACAAACAAATTAGTATGATCATTACAATATAATTCATGTTGATCTGGCAACTCTAATTTTTAATTTTATTATTTACATATAATTCTTTAGGGCAGAAATTTATGGTACCTAACTCTTGTTAAAAAAATTTGATTGTTGTACATTTACCATGTTCGCTCCCAAATTTACAACATTAGCCGATTTGGAAGCCTTTGAAAAAAATTCGTATTCAGATTTTATAAAATACTAGCTAATACCCGGTGCGCGTTGCTGCGTCTATCAATGGAGGTTTAACTGAAGTTCATGTTACTGCAAAAAGTTAACACAAAAATTACACACGGTTTACACATGTAAATTTTAAAATGTATGAAAGCAATCTTTTTAAAATGATTTTTCTAGGATTATTCCAGTAATTTTTGACACTTTCTGTAATTATTCTGTAATAAACCGGTAAAATCGTTTCTAATTTAGAGTTAAGTAAAGCAAATATCTATTAAAAGCCACTGTGCCCTATTGGGTTAACGGAACTACACTTTCTCTTTGGGCAAAGCAGTATTGCGCAAAAGTGGACGTAATTTGCTTCCAAATCTTTTTTTGTCAAACGTTGGGCCGGATGGGTTAACCAATTGCAGGTCTGTTAAAAGAGTTAATTTCATTCTCAAAACGGAGCACATATACAAAATTTGATGAAAATCGGTGAAACCGTTTCGGGCTTTCTTTTTAGCCAAAGCAGAATTTCATAAAATTGGACAAAACTTTGACCCAAATTTTTTTTTGACCAACCATCGGCCCGACATGTGTTAACAAATTCCAAAACTGTTTATAGTGTCAACTCAATTCTCAAGGACCATCACATATACAAAATTTGAAGTCAATTGGTCAAACTGTTTCGAATTTAGAGTAAAATATTGAAAAAACCTATAAAAAGCTGTTGGGCCGCAATGGGTTAATGGAACTCAACAAAATTTTTTTTTGGGGCCTTCTTTTTAGCCAAAGCAGAATTTCGTTAAATCGGACAAAATTTGGGCCCAAAATTTTTTTTGACCACACGTCGGCCCGACATGGGTTAACAAATTCCAAAACTGTTTATAGTGTCTACTCAATTCTCAAAGAGCATCACGTATACAAAATTTGAAGTCAATTGGTCAAACCGTTTTCATTTTAGAACAAAAGAGTTTAAGTACTTGCACCACAGCTCCAACTTGGCGGTCCGTTAGAGCAAAATTTTTGGGCCACGATTTCTTTCCGTACCTCTAAAAACCTCTATTTACAAATTTTCATGAAAATCGGCAGGGCAGTTTAGGAGTCTATTCGCTACATACAAACAAACAAACAAATAAACAAACTTTCGCTTTTGTATATATAAATAAATAAATAAATAGATTTGGTACAGCAAGAGAACATGACTCGTTTCGCAAAAATTTAAAGCGTTTTTAGCACATTTTGCATATTTTTTTAAAAATTTTTAAAAAATGTGCCTATACATTTTCATTCCCAAAAATATATCGATTTAATGTATAAGGTTGCCATTAGGTACTAAAATTAGCCATTTTGTGAAACTCAATTTTTTCTAAAAACTTTGGTAGATGGCAAATAGGGTTAGATCCTCGAGAACCACTATAAGTTTTTAAGAGTATCAGTTAAAAATTTGGGAACTCTAACCATTGAAGGGTTATTCGGGCTAAAAAACTCCCAGTTTTTATAAATCAGTAAATTGTTTAAAAACCCATGCTTTTTTTCATCACTTGTATGTTTAGCTACCTGTCTAGCTGATACGGTCAAAATTTTGTAATCGACTTTAATATAACTTTCCGATGATTTGAGGCTTAAAATTTTAATCACTGCTCGGATCATAATGCAATACTTACCGTTTTTGAATTTTTTTTTCCTTATTAACTTTTATTTGCAATTTAGATTCATACATTTTTATCCTAAAAAGTTTACAAAATAAATATTTTTTATTAATATTAAGATTAACATATAAAATATAGTTCCAAATTTGTTTGTTTATTTTTATCAATATTTTAATTTTTATGACATAATTTATTTTTATGATGACTTATTACTCATATTTATTTCTAAATGTTATATAAGTGGTGAAAAATTAAAAAAAACCATTATTTCATCTTGCTTTAAAAATAAAACTTATTCTAACTAACCCTAATTCCTAAAATTAACCAAATAACCCAAATCCTAAAAATAATTTTGTATTATATAATGGTGTATTATATTGTGTATAATATACTTGTTCTATGTTTTGAAATAATGCTTGTTTTTTTATTTATTTATTTGTTCGAATATTACGCATTACAATAACTACGCAATATTGGTAAGGCTCTCGGCTGCCAGGGCCATTGTGGGCTGATTCTAATTAATCCTTCAATTTTTATATTTTTAAAACATTGTTTTTGAATTTTCAATTATTGCATAAGTTTAGGATATTTTTTTTTTGAAAATATTCTTTGGAACTAAAAATTTTTGTATAATTTTAGGAGGATTTGTTTTTACCTAAGCTGTATACTATAAAAATATTTTTAAAAATTCCTATAACTACGTCAATTGATATGATATATCCTTTAATAGTTGATTTGTATACCAAAAGACTTTGGATTAACCTGAAATGCTTAGAAAACTTCTATATTTACATGTATTTAACCTGAAATGTAATACATGGAGCACTAAAAAAACGATAAATACTTTAAAGTCATTTTAGCTTGTCAATAATCAAAGGTTCTTTGGGAATATAAAACAAACTTTTTAAATATATTTTATTTTGCATTTTAATGATGACTTGAATTCAATATTTTTGTTTGTATACTTATATAAAATACTTAAAATGTTTGTTTAATACTAATCTAAGTTCAAAGTAAAATCAATTGATACTCAATGTCAAAGAAGTTTTTAGTTTTGTAGTTTTATATTTTGCTTTTATTATAAAAAAAAAAAAATCTAAAAATTTAATCATAAAAAAGTATCTTTAATGACATTTGATAATTTAACTTCGTTAAATGTTTTTAAGTTTTAAAATCCTCATTATAAAACTAAGATCATTGTCATAAAAGATTTTTTTTTTTGTACTAAACATATTTATTTTTTAATTTATTAATATTTATTCCAATATTCCGTAGAAATTTTAATATCACGGAGGAATACTAACTAATTGAGAAAAAAAAAAATCTCATCTTCTATACCTAGTTAATTATTGTGTAGTTTAATCTCCTCAGTCATTCCAAGAGTTCAAAAGCAAACGAGGAAAAGTGTAGTAGAGTAGACTGTGTCAACACTGGGATACCCGTATGACGGTAACATATGCATTATATCATTCGGTTAATTACTTTTGGCAAAATTTCAAACATACAGCTTTATTAAGTGTAGTGTAATGCTCATATAAAAGAAGGAGTTGTATGGCAGCTACTTGAACCCTTTGCAGTAGACCAACCAAATTTTGCAGAAACTTTGGCCATAAAACTAAACTACTTTTGGCAAAATTTCAGATACGCAGTTGTAATAGGTACAGAGTAATTAATACTCATATAAAAAAAGAAGTTGTATGGCAGCTACCCGAATCCATGGACCAAAATGGCTGGATTTAAATAGCGATGATGACTATTGCAAAAAAACGAATTTCCGAAAATTTCAAGATCTTAGCTCCTTTAGTTTTTGAGTTATCGTGATGACGGACGGACAGACGGACGGACATACATAGCTAAATCGATTTATTTTTCGATTCTGATCAGATCCATACACTTGAGTCTATATCTTAATCAATTTTCTAATAAATAAATGATAAAGACAAAATATAATTTGGATTTATTTATAATTAAATGGTGCCAATTAGGTTGACACACATTCATTAAATCAATTTCACAAAGATTTAGTTTAGCCTTTCATTTAGTAAATAATTATGAAAATAATTTCTTATAAAATGTTTCATTCAAATTCTACAGGTGTTCAAATGTATAATGGATTAGAAATAGTTTCTACAACAACATAATCAAAAAAAAAATCGGTTTAATTTAGAAAAAAAATTATATTATATTATACTAGCAGATTTACCCGGCGTTGCCCGGACGCTTGCAAATTGTAAAAACGCAAGCTTCAGCCAATTTTTTGAAATACTACTTTGCTTATAAATGAAGCCACAAAAAAATATTTGTAGAGTTCCGTTAACCCATCGTGGCCCAACAGCTTTTTATAGGTTTTTTCGTTGCTTTGTTATATATATTAGAAATGATTTAACCGATTAACTTCAAATTTTGTATATGTGTTCTTCTTTGAAAATGAAGTTCAATTTACTAACAGACTTGGAAGTTGTTAACCCCTGTCGACCCGACGATTGTTCAAAAAAAAATTTGTAAGTAAATTACGTCCAATTTCTGAAAGTAGGTACAACTTCTTTGAATTAGGGGAATGCTTAAAAAAATGTTTTGTCGAGTTCTTTTAACCGATTGCGAAACAAAAACTTTAAAAAACAGTTTGAACGATTATCTCTAATTTTTCTATACATGGTGCTTCTTGAGAATTTGGTGCTCCTTGACGATAGAGTTGAGGATGTTAGGTTCCCGGCGAATAATGTTAACTGAATTAAAATGACTATTGGTCAAATGGGGATACTAAGTTTGCCATTATGTCATTATACTATGTCAATAGTAGTTATCTTGAATTGCCAACGTTTGAATAAAATATAGTCGATGGTTTAGAAAAGATTTAAAAATTTGCTTTTCAACTTATATTTTGTTTAGTACTCACCTGAAAGTTGTAATATGCTCTTCCTCGTTTTTTTATGATTTGATGAGAGAAATGTAGGCTTATTTTTTGGAAAAACTGTTTTAAAATACTATGTTTTTAAGCATTATATATAAGAAATTGAATTTTTTGATTTTTAGATTTCATTTGAAGAAAACTGAAAATTTCATTGAATCTTTGTTCAAAACGCACAAACAGGTCAAAACCAAATTAACCATGTGGGTTTTAATTAAAATGCTGGTACAAAATTTTCAATAAAATACTTTTAATCGTATAAGAAAATAAAATTTATAGAAAACTTCATGGCGTCGTCGTGGAAAACGGGTTAATCGAATTAACTAAAACTTTTTTCAGCCTCTCTTTAGACTGCAAAATCAACCTGTAAAATTGGACACAAATCGAAAACACAAAATTTTTTGAAAGTCCGCCAGGCCGAAATGGGTTAAATTATTCCAACCAAATTTATACAACTAATTGCGGTTGCTAAGAGGAACATTTGTGCAAAATTTCAAGTCAATCGGTCAAACCGTTTTGACTCGACATCAAAAACATTGAAAAGCTTCATTGGCCCTCGTGCCCAAACGGGTTAACCGAACCCAACAAAAATTTGTGCCAGACTCTATTGTCGACTGCGAAACCACCTTGTAAAATTGGACACAAATCGGAAATACAAAATTTTTTGGAAGCCCGCCACGTCGAAATGGGTTAAATTATTCCAACCAAATTTATACAACTAATTGCGGTTGCTAAGAGGAACATTTGTGCAAAATTTCAAGTGAATCGGTCAAACCGTTTTGACTCGACATCAAAAACATTGAAAAAGCTTCATTGCGCCCTCGTGCCCAAACGGGTTAACCGAACCCAACAAAAATTTGTGCCAGCCTTTCTTTTCGACTGCAAAAGCACCCTGTAAAATTGGACACAAATCGGAAACAAATAATTTTTTGGAAGCCCGCCGGGCCGAAAGGGGTTAATTTATTTCAACCAACTTTATACCATTAATTCCGTTTAATAAGAAGAACATTCGTGCAAAATTTCAAGTTAATCGGTCGAACCGTTTCGACTCGACATCAAAAAAACGAAAAAGCTTAAAACGGCTCTGGAGCCGCAACCTGTTGACTTATAAAAATGCGACATAGCCTATGTCATCCCCCG